>CAJPEX010001120.1:0-67152 GCA_905338405.1 Notodromas monacha
TGCATCCCGCGGGAGAAGAATGGCGTGAGGTACAAGAGAAAGCCCTAAACCGGGATCCTGTTTATGAAATTATTCATTTCCTAAATTTCATTTCATGTGATGGTCGTCTCTCAAGAATTAACCAGCAAATGCATATACGATACGAGTAGACTCTCTTTACAGCGAAACTCAAGATAAAAGAAAAAAAATTCGCGTTAAAAAGAAGTTCGAAGTAGAGAATTGGTCGAATATGGGGATAACCCATAAGAGACAAAATAAAAATTCGTTATACTGAGAAATTTGATGTAGACAAGATCTTTGTAGAGAGACAGATACAGAGAGAGAGAGAGAGAGTCCACCTGTAGTTATATGAGCATATATAGTCGAGGTGGGTAGGAGCACACTGTGCATTTCAAGTATTAACATTTTTTGTCAACCCCGTTGATATTTCGTAAATATAAAATTCAACAAGCAGAAGAACCTTCAAAGAAATGAAACGCAGCCAATCAGAAATAGCCAAACAGGAAACTTGACTCATAGAATTGAAAAAGGCCACTGCCAAAAATTTGTTTAGTTTCCTTGAGGTTTACACACCTCCAGGGCCTGCCAAAATTCTATAATGTAGGATACACCCAAACGAAAGTTCTGATTTTTTTCGTTAAAGATTTACGGTCTTTTGGTTGTCATAAAGCGAAAAATCCTAAATTTAAATTTGGCGGGCTTACAGCGCTCTGTTTTTTCTAATTTATGATCAAAATAACTGGTGCGAGAAGAAATTAAGTACGGTTTATTTGATACTTACAAGTGAGTAAAAGGATAAAATGATCCATTCCAAAGCAGATTTCCGGTATTTGATAAAATTCCATAAGCGTTTGTTCATACATTTCTGCACCAAGGCCTCAATTTTTTTCGGAATTCCATTCAAATCGAAACTCAATTTATTATCTAAAAGTTTCAACTGTCAGCAGACCTACGGAACTCAACAAATCATTGACAAATGAACTCCTTCGAGGGAAATCTTTTTTTCAAATCGTACATTCAAACAGACGCCCAAATCAACAAATTATCCAATTAAACATACATTACGTTATTAAAACGCAACGACTCAACATCGCGTTCAAAATCCAACGTCACACGACGCCTTGAAATGGGTTCAGTCATCGTGAAAAGATTGACGATTACATGCTCTCTAATTTGACGCGGACAGTTTATAGTCAGTCCATTCCATGAAGGGAATCGTCACTGAAGACTGCTCAAATAACTCATGCTTAATGAGCATGGATGACTGAGATATGTTCTTTGGCGATAACATCGCGAACAAAAAGTAAGGACTTCCAGCGTTACTAGCTCATGGAGCGTCCGTAGAAAGCAGAGCAGGCTGTACGTGCATTGTGCGCTTCGTTAGGCAATAAAAGTTGACTGTAAGTAATGGGAAGTGTCAACATCTAAAAATTAGATGTACTGTAACTGTGCTTTTCATTATTTAATGCCAGCTGTCAACAACACTTGCATCTGCAAAATCAACAGTGGATTTAATCGTGGAATCAAAGCAATGCATGCATGAGAGCACAGGTAGCAACAACTACCGCGGACTTTTCCAAGACGAATTAAAATGCAAAAATCCAAGTTTTGTTCGAGTTCTCTGCAGAAATTTGCACGGCGTTCATAGCAGAGAAGGTAAAAAAAGCACTGAAGGCAAAATATGCTTCTGAAATCACGCTTGAATCAAATGAAGTGCCTTTCTTTTCACATATGGTTTTGAAATGACTCAATTAAAAAAAAAGGGAACGAGTGGATTTTTTTACAACAATATTCCGGGAATATTATACAAGTACTGCACAGTATTTTGCTGCAGACTCGTACTTGTTCTGCAGTCCCTGGTCATTTTTGTACGTTAAATTCCTCCAAGATTTGTCATTAGCATTATGATAAATGATGCAAGGACCGAAGGATCCTCCACACCGGCGTGTTGACAAGGACCTCCGTCCTGACGATGCCGACGAGACAACGCATAAAATCAGCAGTGATGACAAGAACGCAAGTATTAATAGAAATTCATTGAATGAAACAAGCCAAACGCGCAAAATAAAAGTGAGTGCGTATAGTCTCTTGTAAGAACAATGCAGTATAAATAACGTTCTGCTGCGAAGAAAAATGAATCAGGTACGTCGTTTTTCGGAGAAGCCCGATGAATATGAGCAGGAATGCCTTAACAAGCAAGCACGAAGTACTGTACTAACCTAGAAACAGAATTTCCATGAGTCTCGAGGCCAAAAAATACAAACCTGCTTTCAGGAAATCAGAAAAAAATTTATATATACCAGTATATTACTGTATTCTTTTTTTTACCTCCTCGAAGTAAAATAAATGTATCGAACGTCTTGTCAGCTAGTCCGGATTTTGCCTTGAAGATGTGCAGTACAGTACAAGCATTTGACAGGGAAGTAAAAGAGGCAAGAGGTGACAAAAGAACGCATGTGCCGCGTTTCTCAAACATAAAAACAGCTATTTTTACGTAGTACTTGTACTCTTTTTACCAAAAGCAAATGCAGAATTTTGTTTTGTTTTCGAGGAATGGTTCTGAAGTTTTGAGAGAGCACCTTTGCGTACCTCACGTTCCTGAGTTGAAATTCTTTGAAGTTTCAGGGTCTAAAACCAATGTATAGCGTCTAAGCTCGACGAAAGCCTTTGTTCATTTGCTGAGTATTTTCTTTATAATTGCATCCCATACTTTTAAACCACTCTTTCTTGCTCAACAATTGACATTTTAAAGCTATCTTCATTCAGCAACAGTAACGCACAAATTACAATAATTACCGTATACTTTTTTTTAAATTTGAACTTGCAACTCAGTTATGCACAATTTGTATTTTAACAATTGGTGCTTACAGTATTTACAATTTTCCCTACTCAGAGCTCCTGCAAGTATAAACTGTGCAAGTTCGGCTCGAATACTCAATATAGCCCCTGAGTAATGAAAAATTTTACTTCTTGTTTTCATTTCATTCCAATTTCGGTGAGCTAAACTGAGACAATTGATAACAAGCCCTCGATCGGTAGAAACCATTTATTCAGCTCCGCATTTTCTGAAAAAGGAACTAAGAATTTGGTTCCAATTGAAAAGTTAATAAAGAATACAATTGCCGGGAAACTGAAAGGAAACTTTTAATTATTTATGCTTCCAAAATCTGCAGAACCTTAACATTGATGCCTCATTCATGAGATGGCACACCAGTGATATTTGCATTCATGTCAGATATTGGCGCAGGCTTACTGTAGGGTTAATCTGATCTCACAATGGTCAGAACGTTTGATCTTTACGTCGAAAATAAAAGTTAAAATACAGTATTCGTAAACCTAATAATGTACAGTACTGCAAAGTTTCGTAACTTTGTTGGATAAAACACATACTCGTATTCCGTTTATCAACATGAATCAGACATCACTTCAAGAATAATTTTTATTTTGCTTCCGAATCTTCGAAAAGAATATGTCAGAATATCGCAGAATAATTCCCTCAATTATGTCCATTTGTCATCCTGAAGATCTAGATTCTAGAAATCTCGGGCAATTTTCAGTTCGAAGAATCCTTCAGGGTAAACACATTTCTGCCGGATAGTTCCCTCTCATCATCATTTCAGCATTGTTGGTCAGAACGAGGTAATCTGGAAATGGCCCCATAAATGTCAGTCGGAACCTCTTGCGATTGGGGGTTTCCCTATGGAAACCCCGCTCTTGGTTAGTTTCACACATGTGGCTTTGCTTGGACTAAGATTGCGGATCAGTACTGTATGTGGCCAAAACATAACTGGAGAGACTTTTCTGGGATTCTTACTCTCTTTTCAACGTCATACGCGATTTATCCGGGTATTAAAGGCACTCATCGCCAGAAATACGACTGTCCGGATGAGGTCTTCATTCCGTCGTATTATTTCGTATACTGAGCACATGTATGATACTGGCTATAAATGCATGGCACTAACTCAATCTTGATAATGTAGGATAATATTTCCTCAATTACACTCCCTTGTTACGCACATCACAAAAAATATAATTTTTTTCACATGATGGGAGGCTTTACAAAAATTGTAGTTGGTATAGTCACCAAGTTACATGAGATTTCAAAATTTTGTTCAAAAGGTGTTGCTTAGATCTTTGGCTGTAAAATTTGAATCACATCTTACTATGGAATTTCAGAATAACTTCTGAGTCTAATTTTGGCAAAGAATTGCTGATGTTACACATATGAATTATTTTTGCTATTCTGGCCTTTGAAGAATTGTTTAACATCTGCAGTGGGAGGAACAAGCAGTAGGATCCTACAGGGGTCTGGGGGGAAATAATAAGGACATTGTGTAACGTGTGTCTGTGGCCTATTGATTTTGCACCTTGTTTACTGTTTGTTTCTCAGAAGGGAAAACGCATCCATTACATTAAGTTGTCAGGATGGCCAAGCGGTCTAAGGCACTGCGTTCAGGTCACAGTCTGGTTCTGCAGGCGTGGGTTTGAGTCCCACTGGGATTCGAATTTATTTATTTATTTTTCTTTTATAAATAAATAAAAGAAAAGAAAAGATTTACACTTGGTGCACTGCGGACGCTCTACTACTTGTTTAGGAAGTAAGTACTGCATGGTATATTTTGTTGAGTTTGATTTCTTAATTTGGCTTTCTTCTGGAGTGTAGTCCAAAAGCCCCCCTGCCAAAAATTTTAGTAATAATTGATTGTTTGATTTAGCAATTTTATAAAGCTGTGATAGCATACGTTTTGATTACGCTGAGAAAAAATGTTCTATGACCCATTACTCCGCAATTCACATGCAAATATTCGGTCTTTCATCAAATGCGAATTTGATAAAACGTGCCGCAATTTTTTTCTGGAAGTCCTGGAAGTAACAACGGGATACATTTAATCCAAATCATTTTGTTGCGATCGGTGTATTCGGATTTAATTCGTCTCGGATTTATGCAATGGTTGATATTCAGCGGACAAATAAAAACAAACACTTTCCAATCATCACTTATAGTTACTTTTCTTTGAAAATACTCCTTATAGTCATGTCAGGATAAGCTGAGTTTTTTGCCTTAATTTTCTTGTCATGCATTCCAGTCTTGTAAGTCTGCCTTTAACTCATTACACGATTTGATTGATATTTTCTTACGGGTGCAGGAGAAAATCCCGTGGGAGAAAAAATCCCGCAGCCCAAAAATCCCGTTGGCCCAAAAATCTCGCAAGGTCCAAAAATCCCTTAGGTACAAAAATCCCAAAAAAGGAATTTTCCTATCAGAAAACCCTAGTTTGAAAACTACAGAAGGCAATGGTATTTAAACAATTCAAAATTATCAAAGAAGTCTAAATGCAATTATATCTAGTGATATTTCATTTTCAATCTTAATATTCAATATACAGTACATGATGTATAAAAAATAAAATAAATAATCTATAAAAAGTCCACAAATTTTCAACTCTACAAGATTTCCACCCAAACTGACACAAGTTTATTACTTCAAAAGGGAAGTTGAGCAGTGAAAATCATTGGAATAGTACGCAGTTTATATACAAAACAATGCAGGGATGCAAGCTCCAAATTAAGGCTTCTTTTGAGAAAGATGAGGAAGTGAAGGTGAGATACTATTGAGAAAGATAATCCCTAAACCTCCCAAACCCTTGGAAGGAATTAAAACCCTTGCACTTTCACAATTTCATAATCCACCAGATTTTTATTCCTTCCAGACAGTTGGAAGGGTAACCCATAGAGACTATGTTACAATTTTGTAGTACTCTTTGGGATTTTTGTACCTACGGGATTTTTGGACCATCCGAGATTATCTGGCCTATGGGATTTTTAGCCTCACGGGATTTTCGGGCCGCGGGATTTTTTCTCCTACGGGATTTCATCATGGAGCCTTTCTTACCTCCCTTTATAGGAAGTCTGTCAGAAGACTAACTAATGCGTAAAAAATCGCTGCTTGAAGAGAAAATCATCGCGGGGATTTGAAGTGCGTGTTGGGTCTCATTCATGCGTACACATTTTTTTAGAAGCTTTTAGATAAATGAATATGTCAGTTCGCGTTCGAATCCAAACAATTGAAAAGCAAATCAAACTTGAAATTACCGAGTTCTTTGCGCTTGCGTGCCCGATGCTGATGAATACTTCCGCCGCTTCCGCCTACGACGGATTCCCCTGGATATGGCGGCGGTTTCTCGCCCCCGGGTGTCGTCCCGGTCTGCTGGCGCCGTCCCGTCGCAGCCGCCGCCGGCATTTTGGCGGGCGTCGTCTCAGCCGAGTCCGTCGGCAGTGGGTCGTTTTCCGAACTCGAACCTGGACTAATGCCGCTTTCGCCCTGAGAACTACCAGCTCGATGTTGTTGTTGTTGCTGCTGCTGGCCGCCGCCACTAACGCGGGCGTTGTTGCTCGGCGTCGTCGAGGACGAATTCCCGTTGCTGGCGCCGCTGTCGTAGGTGTTCGGGAACCGCCGACCCCAGCTCCCCTTCCGAGACCCTGGCGCCCGCAGCACCTTGAGCGGCGCCGCGTCCAACACTGGCGACGCTGACATCAACGCCCTCGAATTTCCTCACTTCTCCCCGCCTCGGTGGCGGAAACAGCTGAACCACTTCGACTCCTTTTTTATTTCATATCACCTGGAAATATAAAAAAAATCCGAACATTTCTTTAAAAGTTACCGGCAACTGCATGGTGCATACATTCGAATCCAAAGTACCCTAATGCAAGTTATTGCATACTGGATTTTAACTGGTTGTCATGAACTTTTCTTCCGATGGAGGAACCCAGGTTTGGCTCCATGTTTTTTTTTTCGCAGGCGGGGCATAGTTCAATTTTGTAATGTTATACGGTAATTTGTTTGGCTGAATTAAGAAACTAAGGCGTATGTTAAGAAGGAGAGGCACTGAGTTTCACGATGCAATGAAGCTCAGCAGAGTGTTTTTTCAAAATTGCAAGAGTACCAAATGCATAATTTTTAATTTGTTTGAATCATTAAATTAAAATGGGCAGGAACAAGTTGGTTAGAACAGGTTAAACGGTTTTTGAATACAATCCATAGCTTTTTTGACAATGTCTCGGATTTGATGAGATAATTTTTTGTTGCTGCAAGCCTAATGAGTGAACACAAATGTGTTATGTTTAGAGCTACAATTAATTTGACTTGACAAAACCCAAAAAAGTAATGTCAGAGCGTGACATCCCAGAATTGTTTTTATTTCAAAGTGAATAATATTATTCATCAGTCAAAAAGACAAAGCCTATGTCTCCTAATTCGTCAACATCATAAAAAACATTCTAAACCCGATTTAATAAATGGTTAAATAATGTAAGTCTATTTTTTTCGATATGATTTGATGAAATGATGCGAGAAAGTTTATTCCCGGAAATGTATTTAAACAAATAATATGTTTCATCAGCATGATAAGATGATATCTGCAATTTTTTCAATGGTGAACCTTCCTGAGAACCTGCAGGAATGAAAAGGCTTGAAATAAGCATAGAATTTCAGAACTTCAGCCTTTTTAAGGCACGAAAGAGATATTTTTACTTAAACTTCGGTCGGGGTCATTCGGGGTTTCCAAAGTCACATATCATTCATGCAATCACGTTGCGTGTGCAAGGCACATTACGTGAGACTATTCTATTGACGGTCTTTCACGGGCCCGAAAGCATGAACTATATATGCATAAATTTTCCTCATAAAATAGTACGGAGAAACATGGAACAGGAAGACCATGGAAATACTAATACTGATACCGAAGGGGTCAGCAGTTCTCATTCGCCTTTACTGTTGTATTGCGTGTACGATGCTTCTGAAACACCACGAGGTTAACCATACAAAACATATCATACATATTGAAGTGACTGACGAGAAGAGGAACTGAAAAGGGCGACAGGTGCGTCTAGAAAAAGAGCACATTCATATACTGTGTATAAACAAAAATTGTGGAGTAAAACCTCTCTCCTCTGTCCTTGAAAAATAACGATACATTTGAATAACCGAGTTCAGAAATAATTGGCTATTTTTGATTATTTTTCAATGAAGTCAGAATTTGAGCAGAAGAAACTTCTGGTGCATTTTTTAAATTTTACCAAAAGGATAAGATATCTGCATCGAAACAAAGCAGCCTAATTCTCCAACCACCGAAAATTGGCTTTTCTTCGCCAGCCTGTCAAAAAAGGCATACGGAAATTTTCTTTAAAGCTTCTAAAAACGTAGAAACATTTTCGTGAATCTGAAAAACTCCTCGTGAGTTCTTCAAAGGAATTTTCATACAAAGCTACCAAAACTGGCAAAAGAAAGCTGGGGACATTTGTAATCCTGGTTTGTTCTTTAGAATGCTTCTTGCGGTAATATTGATTCATACGAAAGACACAATTGTACATAATTCAAAATTACAATGATTGAGCTCAATGCAGCAGTTTTCCACATGATCACAAAAAACGTGCAGGTTACACGTGAACAAATCTTCAAAATTACTCGTCTTTTTCTGGTCGTGTCACTAAATTGAATGTTTTGATTTTTAAATAACCGACAGAACAATGACCACACAATACCAAATTACGTCTTTATATGATACAATTTATAGATTTTTATTTTACTAAAATATTGATTGTGTTGCTTCCCACTGCCGTTTCTAAGGAGCTTGAGATCTCGACAGAAACGGAGGAGAACCTGATGGTCTTCTTCCACTCTGACTTCAGCTGAAGCTCTCTTTCAGGTTCACTGTCGCACGTGCTTTTCTTCCCGCGATGTTCCCCAGGAAATATCATCTCAAAAAATGAAATATAAATAAATAGAAATAGTAAAGGGACGAAGAAAGCTGCTGACAGAGACTCATATAAGCATATTCAGCAAAAGGCTCTCTCCGCCTCCGTATTCTCGCGAACGACCACCGAGAAAACAAATGCTGTCTTCATATCTCCGCCAGACTCGCGATCTCGTCTGGAAGGAAAAAAAAAAAAACATATCTCGCTGACATCCAATTCACTATATATAACATCTCAGGCTTCCCTTTTAAAAAGAACATCCTATACCCGCTGGAAACCGAAGAAAACGTCATGCGCCAACAGCATGTCATTATAGTTCCGCCCTTGAATGCCACGGTTCATACGAAAATTGCAGTCGGGTCGAGGTTCGGCAAAAAATTTTCATCCTGCCCTCAGGGAAATACATGAATGTCTCTGTATACGGTCATCAAATTTGTTATACCATTTTCACGAGGGTATATTTTAAACCGCGAAGAATACGAAACTCTCTTTTTATGGAAATTATGTCGCTGAAATTTCAAAATCTACTCTCCTATAGAAATCAAGAGTACTGCACTGTATAAGGCTTTCACAATCGTGATCATAGATGAGCTTCAAAAAAGTCTGATTGCGTTTTCAGTGGCTGAGCATCAATTGTAAGGATATTTTTCTGATTTTCAATGGATAAAATGGCGTATTCATTACCAGTTTGGTCATTTTGCACAATCAAAGAAATTCTGCATTCTTGAGATATACGGCATTGAAAACTGCGCAGTATCCTTTAAAATATCAGCTAAAGATCCTCGCGGCCTGATAAATGGATAACTAGCTCGATTGTTCGAAAGAAAATTAATGGTGCATTGTAAAATAATAAAATTATTTAGAAAATTCTTCAGTGAAATAATTAAAAAAAGCATAATAAGTGATGTATTTGTTCTATTTCATTTTGAAATACATTTATTCAGAAATATTTCACACGTTAGAATCAAATGCTTAGCGCGTAAATCTAATACGCTTTTGAATAACGCATATTTGTGGATTTAATTTGCATATTCCAACTAAAATTACTCCAAAAATTCGTAGTAAGATTTAATTATTCGATGGCATCTTCGATTTGATGACGACTTTTAATTTTTTAACAAAGGGAAAGATTGACTTAGATTACGCAATATTTTCACAAAAGTCGTACAGTATTAAATTAAAATAAAATCTGACTAAACCCTCAACCATTCCCAGTTCAAGGGCAAGAGTTCGGGTCTTCGTTTTGATCCTTATATTGAGAAGATTCAGCGGTTAACCCAAGAACTTGAAAAAAATTTCTAAAGATATTGAGAGCGATAAAATGCATTTCGTATTCGGTGACGAAATTCTTTCAGTTTTTACTTTGTTTCTGCCGCAATTTTCAGCAGAAGTTCGTCATAAAATCGGCGGTGATATTTTTTATTTATTCGACTACACTTATCAGCCGAATATCAAAAAAGTTTCCAACTCATTCACGCGTGAGCTGATTTTATCAGTAGATAAAAATATTGAGAAATCGTATTCAGTTTTGTGCAAATAATTTATTTTTAAAAATAGATTTTTTCGAAAAAAGGAGCCTGATGTTTTTGTGCAGTAAATACTGTACAGTACTGTTCTCAATTATGTGAGACACGCCCGTCACGAAAAATCTTGGCATTTTTTCCTCGAGTTCGATGAACTCCTTCCCTGGCCTTCTTTTCTCACGAAGTTCACACAGAGTTATGTCAAGAAACAGATCCACCATCCAGACACTGAGAAAAAAGAGGAGATAGTAAAAATGACTTGACTTTCGCGACAACGAAACAGCATCAGTCTCAAGCTCCCGTTGGGTACCTTTGCTCGAATCCCAGTTTTGATGCACACGAAGAAGATAAAAAAATAGCAAATGCGTTTTCCAATTTGTCTCTAGAATGAGTTCGCCATGCTATAGCTGAATTTCAGCGAATTCCCGAAAAGAAAGAGCGAGGTTTCTCATCTTACAAAGGAACAATTGTCTCGCGCTATGAAGAACCGGCTATAAAGTCGTCACTTTCAAGGATTTGCAAGAAAACAGATTCAGATTTCATAATGTTCTTCACCCACGAAGAGAACCGAAATAACTCGCACGCGTGGAAAAGCGGGGAACTTCTGTTCGAGAAATTTCACATTTCTCCTTTTTTTTATATACTGTATAAGCAAGAATATGCGTGGGTTTCAGTGGGTCTGATTTCAAAATGCAACATTCATGGGCCTTTTTGAGGGGAACAGATGAAGCAAGGGATGCTTTTCACTATTTTCCCATAAAATGTTTAACTGCGGCTTTCGATTCCAAACTTTTTATCGCGTCTGATTCTTGACCTGTTTTGCAGCGTTCATATCATGGAGGATGTTAAAGGCTGCTCATAAGTTCAACAAAGAACCACTATATTTGTTGTTCAATAATTTCTTTCCAATTGAGGAATTTTCTTTCTTTAAATCCGAACTGAGAACGAGTACAATATGACTATGTCCGCAACATAATTTCAGTTATTCAACAACATGATCTCTCATAACGCCCTCAAATGATTGAGAAACGAAGTCCGGTAAATTGATACTACATCCGAAAATACCGTCAAACTGATGATGTAAAAGGCTAGTCTCAGAAAAAGGAAATCCTGTAGATAATCTAAAATCTAAGACAGCAATCAAATGCTTTGAAAGTGATACAGGAAACTACATTCCACAAAATTTACATTTATAAAATAATATGCATCTGAAGCTAAAGCTGCAACACAAACTTTTCGCATGTCCCCCAAATAATTTATTCACGCTTCTCAAAATTAAATTGGTTCCCTCAATCCAAACCCCATGCATGTTCGACTAATCAAAATTGATGGAATACCGCGTTTTTTTTCACGATGAACCGTTCACATTTTTGAAGAAAAATAAATTTGCATATCTGATGGTCTAAGACTCTAAATGACGTAAGTTCTGTCTCTCGAATGGTACCCCCAGGAAGTTACATTAGAATTGATGTGGCACCTAATATGTTCAAAGGGATTTAAAATAGCTAACGCTTACAAACTTCCGTAAACTTGAAAACATTTTGACTGGGAACCGGTATCCGAGACAAGAATTCGCAGAAGCCTTGGACCATCTTTCCCTGTTGGGGACTTGCGGTAATCAAATTGAATATTCAAGATTAAAATCAACCCATCACTTCCGAAAAAAAATTTAAAACTCGACTTTAAGAGCCAACTTCCTACAAACCAGATTTCCCTTAATAGAGAAAAACTTGCCCAAGAAACTCTCTCCATATTCAAATGAACTCCATCAGCCATTAAAAGCTTGTAAAACTGCAAGAACAGCAAAATTACCAAAGCTCTTGCCCCAAATTGCTTAAAAACTGTGGAACCAATGAACCTTGTGTTTTCCACTTTTTGATCTTACAAAACATTGCAGAAAACCTAAAGAATTACTCTCTTTTGGTACGTGTGAAAGTTTCAGCTGAGTTGAATTTGTGTGCGTTGGGACAAATTGAAACGATTTTTCTTGTACTGTAAATATAGATTTATTACAATAAAGTTACCTGCCTGTCCTAGGCTGAGCTCTTCGTTCAAATTTATTTCCAACTTTTTAAAAGTGCTTTCTTGTTCTCTTTTTTTGAGCACAACCATTTCGTTAATCTGATGGGAACCATTAACCGGGGCATCACTGTATTTTGCAGTGGACGGAATGAACGTGCATCGACACTGTTGATCAAAGGACGCGGGAGTCGAGTGAAAGCGGCAGTCTACACAATTTAATGCTGAGCAAAAAGGAATAAAAATTAAAAATCATGCAAACCTCCATCCGTTCTGCAAACGGCAAGTGTGCGAAGTTTAAAGTGAAAGGAGACATACATAGATAAATGAATGCAGTGTAATGCAGAAAATAAGAAGAGAATGGAAAACACGGGGACGAACTTCCATCACGCTCCGCAAACACCGAGGATACGAGGCAAGCAGCACACAAAACGCAGCAGCGTGCGTATATATGGAACAGAAATTATGCGGGACAGCTCTCCGTTGTATCCGAGCGCATCATCTTTGCTTCATAAAATATATATATTCGAGTATATACATATATACATAGAAATATATATTCTTTCTCCGCAGCCACATCCACGAATTCCCTCTGTGTTTTTTTTTCTGTTTCTTTTCTTTTAGGTTCTCGGGTCTTCCATTTTTTTTCTTTATGTAATACAGACATACATTCAACACGTACGTCCTTTGCACCACGTTTTGCGAAAGAGAAAAGTCATCATCGCACGGGTATATGCAAATCGCATTCGTGGCAGCAGCACGCGCAGGGTAAACACACCACAGGAGATCCTTCGTTTCTGCGTCGACAGCCGACGACGCACTGGATCATTCATCAACCAGTTCAGAGTCCCCGCCAGCAGGAAATACCGAAAAAAATAATTTATTTATTTATTTTATTTCGTTTATTTATCCATTTTTCTCCGCGTCATCCAGAAGAAGCGCCGACACCGGCCTTTTGTTTCTTATTTTGCATGTCGGAGGACTATCGATTATTCGTACGAAGTCCCGATCGAATCTTTTTGTCGCATTGCTGGCCCGGATCTTTTTTTTTTTAGTTCGGAATCTGGGCTGAACCAGACATGAAAATGAAATTTATTCAGATATCATTTCTCAAAGTCGGATGCACGACGAGGATACTGGAAGACATGTCGATCGTTTGTACGTTACCTCGAAGTTCTTTTTGCTGTACGGTCAGCGGTTTTCATTGACTGCGCGGAAGTCATTCCAGGTGCTTCTTGACGACGTTCAAAATATTTCAAAATGCTTTATAATGAAACTCAGCCTTGTAAAGTATTTATAAAATATTCAAAGAATGGAATCTAATTTGTGGACATATCCTTTAAGTTTGGCATTTCCAGGGTGAGTCAAAAACAAGTGAACCACTGATGAAATTTCATGTCTCTTGAATGGTTCGATATGTGTTGAAAAAAGTCAAATTAAATTTTATTGGTTTCGCTTCCTTTGATTTTTTTAAGTGGCATAAATAAGTTCGGCATGATTTTCCCAAAATTATTTTCCGCGTGCTCTTTCCTGTGAAAGTCTTGATGAGTTGTTCAACATTATTTTGCAATTACTGAGATGCATGATCATATTGACGTAAAGGAATTTGCAAATAGCCAGGCGGCGTGGAACATAATCCCCAAAGTTGAAAATGACTCTCCTTTTTTGGTTCGACGATTATTTCTAACTTTTTTCCAAAATAAATGTTTTCCCGTTTGGCAAAAACAACGAGAACGATTCTACAACTACGTATTTTTTTCGACATCAGTGCGACTTTCGTAGTAAAAAAAAATCTAACATGTTCTTTAAAATGTTCGTGCCCACAATATTTGATGATTTCCAGGATTAGTGTTAGGAGAACGATTTAATTCAAATGAAAATAAAAAATTTTGACAAAGTTTTGCTTGCAAAATGGTTTCATTTAGGCTCTGGTTTTCCAAGGATGAAAATCTTGCCATACTGGTCCGGGTATTTGTCCATTTCAGGGTAAAAAAAAATGCATTGAAGTGGTTTTGAGAATTTGTAAACTTGAAAACAAACTTGCATCGAGCCCATTCCTCTCTAAAATGGCAATGAAATCAAACTATCAAACAATATGAAATCAAACTTTTCAGCTTGTGAACGAAAATGAAAAAAACAAACCAAACAGGTGCGTGTACAAAAAAATAATCGCGGGGCTTTGCAGAAACAGTGGACGGGAATCATCCTGCGATAAAACGCAAGAAAAGGTACTTGAAAGCATTATTTTTCTATAAACAGGATTGTACTAAAGCAGGAAATATTTAGCGATTCCGTAATATGGCAGAGATAAAACCTGTCCCTGTTTGAGCACGATACGTACATTCCTGGTCCTTTTGTTTGCTTGCGTGCGATACGATACGAGTGCGTGCAGATACCGACTCGAAACGAAGCAAACGTTTTAAACTATCTCCTCCAATTCATCTCACACTACAACGACGCAGTCGTAAAAACCCCCTGGCATTCGATTCAATCCTGATTCATGCGAGCGAGGCAAATAAATTTTCCGCTCGGCTTTGTTTGTCCACACGAACATCCTACTTGGAGTAGGAAACCAGACGAAAAGAGAAAAGTCAGAAGGCAAAAAAAAAAAATATATATATACTATACGATGCAGTACAGTATATAAAAATGAATCACTCGCCGTCATTCGATAATTCCGGACGAGATAAATGAGGAATCTTTTATTCATGAACCGACCGAGATTTATATACAAAGGGCCCGTTGGCGACTAAAAGCAAGGCGTAAAGAGGCTGGCTGGTCGTCCGTTGGCGATTAAGTTTAAGAGGCTCGGGGCTGTAGTTCACTCAGCTAATAAGTAGAGAAACGTTAAAAGACACGCTTATGCTAATGTTTAAGAAACAAGAAAAAATGGCCCTTGAAAAGGTCACTCATCACTCGTTTTAATTTCATTGCACATGCACGCAAGTACAAAGGAAGCACACTTCATAATTTCTGCAACTCAATGACCTGAGATTTTTTTGCGACTGATCAAAATGTTGTGATCAGTGAGACCCCAACATGCGGACACCTCGACCTGCGCACAATTCAACATAGAGACACTTATTTTCTCATGAAAAATTAATAAAATAAGGCCCAACATGAGGACACTGACTCGCCATAGGGACATTTTGTTATAAGATTGCAATTACATTTCAGGTCAAATTGCAAGAAACAGATATTTTCCAACCCTAAAATTGATGTAAGAAAAGTTCTTGGGCATTTCTCTCAGCATATACACATACCACAGCCGCCTTTGTCTCTCTATCTCTCTCGCTGTCTCTTTGAGCCGTGTACAAGATGATGACTTGCTGTTGATCGTTCCGCATTTCTCCGACCGACCAGCAGGCAACCGCTAATTCAAATTCTCCGAGCCCCGACATCAAGTGAGTCGATTATTCATCTCTTTGCAATTTTCTGTGCGAATACGATTACAAATTCTTTGGAGAAAAAATGGCCCTTGAAAAGGTCACTCAGCACTCGTTTTAATTTCATTACACATGCACGCAAGTACAAAGGAAGTATACTCCATAATTTCTGCGACTCAATCACCTGAGATTCTTTTCGTAATTATTCATGAATCCATCTGCGTCTTGCCAACATATATTGCTGAAAATTTTGAAAAAGCAAAGGTATTTAATCCTTATAAAAATTGAAAGGAAATCGTTAGACATGGTGATGAACAATTTTTCCGCGTTTCTTAGTGAGGACGAGATTTGTGATTGAAGTTCAACATTTTTCAGATCCTTATTTATTTATCGTGACTAAATTCTAAAAACATATATGTGATCGCTTGAACTACGATCAACCTAGGTATATGAATGACATAAAAAAACCAGGATATTATGAGCTCTTGAGTGGAGCATGAAAGTTCGTCGTAAGGATCTTATCCTTAAATGTGTCCGCTTTGGGTTGCATGTGAGATGTTCAGTGCTTTGTCTCAAAAGATGTCTGGAAGTTCTCACCAAGAAGCTTAAAACGTTTCACCTCGAGGTTTCTGTTGTAAACAAATGAATCCTTAGGATCGTTATCTTATAAGCTGTTAGTTCTCGACATGCATATACACGACAGAGGCACATCTTCGGAGAACTACTTCTCGAGGAGATTTTCTAATGCATATTTGTGATAGAAACGTACAAGCTGTTTAGCATTAGAGCGATCATTCCCTCCGTTTTCGGTTGTTTTCGAACGAAAGAAAACCCACTTGTTACTGGATATTAATTTTTAAAAACCAAGAAAAAATGCGGGAGTGCAGTAAAATAATATAATTTTACATGGCCTGGATTTTCTTGAATGTCAGTAGAATAAATTATTTTTGAAATGATCTGGTTTGAAATTATTACGCGGCGCACGCCACCACAATCTAAATTCTAAACTATCTAAAGCCTTCTTTGCGCGTGAAAATTCTCTGTTAATTTTTAAAAGTCAGCGGTTAATTCATCAACACTAGCCGAAATTTCAGAAACGCTTTTTTGCAGATTCAGAAAAGGTTTCCCCCTTTTTTGAAAACCTAAAATTATTTTATCTCAAGTTCGAATGCTGACTTAACCAACTAAGATTCCTCTGCTGCTCCCATCATAGATACCTCCAATTTGAAAATGAATAAATAAAATAAATCCTCTCTTAATCGAAACAGGAATATACACTGCATATGCTTTGCAGATTTTGTTTAATTTTTGAGGACTTCTAAAAATATCTTGCGTTTTTTGCTGCATCTTCCGCAGGCACAGTCTTTTCATGGCTTCGTGCGAAGCTGTATGTGCGTCATGCAATGAAAATAAGGTTTGCCATGGGAAGAAAAATGGTATCCCCAGACTCGACAGCTAAGCTAAAAATATAAAAAATAAATAAGGGCAAATAACAGCAGTGAAGATAATATATGCCCAGAAAACAACAGCAAGTCATCATCTTGTACACGGCTCAAAGAGACAGCGAGAGAGATAGAGAGACAAAGGCGGCTGTGGTATGTGTATATGCTGAAAACGTAGAGTATTTCCCGGGTTATTCATTTTTAAAGAAAAGACGAAGGCTTTTGCTCAAATCTCGGCACACGCGGGGCCGACGATAGGAATCGCGAAAGATGTCGTTTTCGCGACCGCGGGAACATCCCCATTTCATGCCAGGGAAATCGTAAAAACTGACTGTCGGATTCCTGCTGATACCTTCGGCGGGGGCACCGGAAAAACACCCCGACACCCGTGGCCGTTGCCCAAGTTCCTGTTCCCGCCGGGGCCCTGGGGGCGACCGGAAAGCTCGGGTCATTTCCGCGAACTTCATGACCACTAATCATCAGCCATCTGCTTGCTTCGTAAGGCTCACGAATCATCAACCAGCATCTCTTTCGCAAGAAAAAAATTCTCCATTTATCCAAAAAATTCTTTCAACTTATATTTTTTATAGATCTAAAAAAATTGGTTTAAATGGGCGTGCTTGAATTTCGGGAAGGTTAGATTTAATCAAAATGATCATCAGTTGGGGGTTCGATTGAAGCAATCTTAGGCGTGGTCAGTTTTAGAGGTGATCATTCAAGTTCATCGTCATATTGGTGAAGTTTGATGAGGAAGATAAATCATTCTCCATTGGATTCCGGGAATTTTATTTTCCCACTACGCATGGGATTTTCACCGAAAATGAACAGACGGAACAGAGACGTGGAAAAAGACAGGAAGGAAGAAAATGTCGCACCAAAAAACAAATGGCAGATACATATTAGAGAAAATGTCGATGTGAACAACTTAACTAACGCGAGAAAATGTCATGGAGAAAAGGCTTCCGGAAAAAAGTGACAGTGTTGTTCATTCCGCCGTTTTTTTTTCAAATGGCACCAATTCAAATTCAAATTAAAAATTTTTGAAAGCTATTATGATTATCCGTAATGTTTTTCCACTTGAAACGAAAGAAGCAGGAAAATTTGATCAAGTTTCCGGTCCAAAAAATGTTGTAGATGTACGATATACATTTTTAGTGCGAGATGAAAATGACAAACTCGTCACGTAATTTGGTTGCGTTTCTTCCGTAACAAGAGAGTTTCATCATATTATCGGAATGATATTAAGACGTTCTATTTTTTGCGAGGAAATGCTAATGAACTTGAAAATAGCGAACCAGTGTTTGAGAGAAGTTTCTGGAAACCCCGCAGAAGAAGTCTGAAGAAACTTTGATTGCTAGCATTTTCGTCCACTTGGCTTACGGAATGAAACAGAACTCCGAAATATGCCACGGTTTTACGGCATACCTAGCTTTTCTATCAGATAGCCCGAAAATAAAATAATCAGAACAAAAATGCGTCCCATAAGAAAAGTATCAATTTCCCTCAACCATGCATGACAAATTTCGTCGGGTGCCAAACAAAACCGACAGTGAATGACTTATGGGCGGTCCCAAGTACTAAAACAAGCACGGTTCAGCACAAAAAATATTCTGTTACATGCACTTCCGTTCTATACACGTGTATTGGCAGTGGAAGTGCTAATGTTCTTTGCTAGATCACAAGAACCAGTTGGTAAGGTACAACACTGAATTCGCACAATTATTTTCTATAAAAATGAAAGATTAGTATCGTTCTAAGAATTTGCTCATCAATATCTTCTCAGGTTGCAAAATGTCTGATGAATAAGATTTGACGTCATTTCTACAAAATCAAACCTAATTGACCACACTTATTCAAGAAAGAATCCAAATCCTCGTCTTATTACTTGAATTCCTTTATTGCGGTCGATCTGTTTGTATTTCATGCTTGAGAATTCTACGGAGCACTAATTCTTCAATTGCACAAGTTTTATTTTCAAAATTATACACGTTTAGTTACAGTATTTGCAGATTAGTTCTTGTAATTTGTTCTGAACCATTTGGACTAAGCAAAAAATGCCTATGTTTATTTCCGGGAAAAAATAAGACATGAATGCCATGTTCCCTGTCGATTTGCGACAAATCCGCTTTCGAAAAATATGAAAAGGAAGGGAGAAGGAAATTTTGCCCGTGAAGTCAGCATTTGTTCTTATCACAGCTGCACCGGAGGAAGAGCATTATTCGGCGAACAAAATGCCGCAAAAAAACGATGGGGTTTGTTGACGCCTTCCTCCTTTTTTTTCATTCGCGATAAGAAACGTGAAATAAGTAAAATAAAATGAAATAAACAGCGATTGTGTTGGCAGTGGTTCATCACAGCACCCGTGTGCGATAAGAATGAGGGCGACTCAACCTCCGTGACGACTGGGTAGAAACTTACACACACACAAAACCACATTTAGTCGAATGTGAAGCGTCGTCCATCATGAGATGCGCCTCTATTCTTAAACGTATAAAATAAAATTTTTTCGATCGGATGTCATCCTCACGTTCCATTAATTCAAAAAACGGGAATATGAGAAACCCATAGCTTCTACTGATTCTTTAGTTACGTATGTAGGATTCTACAGCTCTGAAAAGCAAAGGAAGATACCCAGACTTATTTCATTGGAATCAAAAATTAGTTTATTAAAAAAAACTGTATGTTGGTCCAAAGCAATCGTCTAAAACTAAATCAGTGTTCCGCGATTCTCGTGGTCCGCGGAACACCACTGGTCTGCAGAAGTTTTTGCCAATAAGTGGGACATTTTCTTCAGCATAATAAAATGTAACAAAAGTAGCAATGAAGTTTGTTATCTTTATCTGAAATTTTGGAAAGACAATGGGAGTATAAATAATCTGATGAAAAAAAATTGGCGTTCCTCATAACACTTCAGACAAATTTTAACCTGCTGAAATAAATTAATTTAATTATTCATTCTGAAAAACCTTACACCGAGCCCACCGCTCTAATTTATGAAGACATTCCACAATAGCTGTTTCATTTGTTTCTTGACTTAATTTTGGAAAAAAATCAGAAACTTTTCAAATACCTGCCATGAAGTCTTTCAACGAAAACATTTTTGAGTCGACAAAAATCGTATGAAACTTTATCTGAACGCAGAAATTTTATTTGAGAAAATTTGCTGGTCTGCAAAAATATTTATGTAAATTTCCTGTCCGCGAGCGCTGAAAGGAACACTGATCCAAATAACCCAGAAATGTAAGATAGAAAAATAAAATAAAAAAGCTATCTCATCTATGGCAGCAGAAATCGGAATTCGCCGTGATTATGCCCTGGAAATTTTGACCTCCAGCACCTTGACTTTTTTTCGGGTCAATTTTTGTGAAAAGGCTTGCCTTGCATTCGATTAAATACAGTACAGTATAGCACATCCCATAGACTCTGGAGTGATTTAGCCATCGTTCAGAAACCGCACGGGGACAATCATGAAAACGAGCTTCACAGAACCTCTGGCACCACGGGAATAATCACGACGATTAAAACCCCGCCGCACGGCTCACCACTTTGCGATGAGGAGTGGGGGGGGGGGACTTTATTACGACAGAGGTTCCATGCTGGTCGTCAGCGACGTTCGTCGACGTCGACGTCGACGTCGTCGTGGAACCACAGAAACCCCGAAAAAATTATTCATATACTGTATACTATATAAAATAAATAATAAATAACCTACGGGGAGGGAAGGTCCTCGTCGAGTTCCGCGACGACGGCTTCATGATGGATTGCACCGCCGATTTCTTTCTCCTCGTTTCGCATTCATGCCCATCAACGAACGACCCCGCGCGTCTGCCCCTTCGGAACGACCGACAGCTCGGATCTCAAGCACACAGCCATTGTTTAGAGAACATGAGAAAACAATAAGAGATGAAAGCTGAGAAAACAGCGCACTCATTCTCTCTTTTATCCCAGGATCTCGACTTGAAAAAATAAAAAATTTGTTTCAAGCAAAATCCGCATTTGCTCGAGCGTGAGACACCATCGCTCGTATGAGAATAACGTGAACCTCGTGAAAATTCAAACCAAATTCGCCTGGCAATAAATGTTGAGCGCGTGTTACTTCAAGTATCTGTGAAATCCGAGGAACAGTTCGACGGCTCTTCTAGCGGATTAAATTTGGTTTTTTTAAGCCTAGTCTGCGTCTTTCTTAACGTGTTGACAAAATTTTTCCTAAATATATCCTTGGCTTATTTTCAACAATATTTTAAGCAGAGGATTGGACAGAAGCAATCATGCATCATGAAATTTCCATTATGCGTAATTTTGTTTCACATAAAATCGTGGAAGTATTGAGAATTTCTGCAACATACTACTGAAGTAAGTTTCAAGCGGTGAGAAATGACGAAATGGTTTTAATACTGTAGCTTCATAGTTCCCTAGTTAGAAGTACAGTACTTCAGAGGATTAACTGGTCTTCCATGGGTGAATTTGAAAAAAATATCCTTCCATATTCCCACACACAAAGAAATTCCGAAACCTATTTCCCAAATGACGTCAAAGAAATATTCAATTAAGAAAGTATCTGGAGCGAGAGAGACACCAAAATCCTTTTTCTAGATTGTCTCAAAGTTACCTGAACACAAGTTAACTCAACTAAGACACGCATCTCTGCGTAAGACGCTTACTTCTATTTTTTCGAACCAAGTCCATTAAATACAGTAATTTTCGCTCGAATGAAAATCAACAATATTTTTAAATTCTGTCTTGTCAGTCGAGAACTATTCGTATATACATTAGTTTCAATAATAGAGCCCGAACTTGTCCAATAGGTGCAGTATGGGAACTCCAGTTCAAAGAAAGCTTCTCACTTCTTCCCAAGATCAAGAAATCGACAGCGCTTAGAATCAGTGGTTGCCAGGTCGGCACATTTGAAATGCTGGACATAAGAAGAGAAGGTGCTCTGGTGATGCACAAACTAATGTATTTACGCTGCAGGAGTTACACCACTTAGAAACCTTTGAGAAACCTTTTAGAAACCTTTGTGAAAGTTAGAAACCTTTTTACTTTCAATTCGATACAATAAGCTATATACGCTACATTGCACACATTTTTGGTCATCGGTCTTTTGCATGAGGATTTTTCATGCTATTTTTTTAGTTTCATTGTCCATGCTTTCATAGATTCATTGATTTGAATGTCAAAATCTAATCATACATCGACGGGAACAGTAATGACAATTCTGAGTGAACTGAAGAAGTATATCAGTCAAAGATTCGTTTACCTTTTCTATCATTCAAATTTACATAAACTGCAAATAGACCTATTATTCTCTAATATTGTGACTTATTCTCAGCGTAGACTCCGTAGAGGATACGTACATTAATTTAGGTGTGGAGAAGTTGCTCATGCATCAATACACGTCGACTTTCTCTGCAAAAAATATAGTAAAAAATGCGAAAATTCAGCTTATTTTGAGGGACTTTCCGTGTCCCAGCAGATCTGTTTTCGATGTATTTTACACTGAAGACATTTACTAATGAATTGTTTAACACCATTTGCTGTAGAAAACATATTTTGATCTCGGAGCGCTCCGAGATAGAGAGTAAAATTTGTAAATGTTGTCCTTCTAACAGGTTTCATTTCAATTTTGCGTAATTTTGTTTCACATAAAATCGTGGAAGTACTGAGAATGTCTGCACCATACTACTGAAGTAAGTTTCAAGCGGTGAGAAATGACAAAATCGTTTTAATGCTGTAGCTTGATAGTTCCCCAGTTAAAAGTACTTCGGAG
Source organism: Notodromas monacha (assembly GCA_905338405.1). Classification (NCBI taxonomy): domain Eukaryota; kingdom Metazoa; phylum Arthropoda; class Ostracoda; order Podocopida; family Cyprididae; genus Notodromas; species Notodromas monacha. The sequence goes on from CAJPEX010001120.1 coordinate 22,892, forward strand.
GATTAACTGGTCTTCCATGGGTGAATTTGAAAAAAATATCTTTCCATATTCCCAAACACAAAGAAATTCCGAAACATATTTCCCAAATGACGTCGAATAAATGTTCAATTAAGAAGCAACTGGAACCAAAAGCCCTTTTCTAGATTGTCTCCAAGGTACCTGAACACAAGTTAACTCAACTAAGACACGCATCTCTGCGGAAGACGCTTACTTCAATTTTTTCGAACCAAGTCCATTAAATGCAGTAATTTTGGCTCCAATGAAAATCAACAATATTTTTAAATTCTGCCTTGTCAGTCGAGAACTATTCGTATATACATTATAAAGTTATTATCTCGGGCTTGAACAGGTTATCCACGTCATACCCTTGAGGTCAAGTTTCTTTCGAAGAGTGAAGAAGGGTTCTAGTTCTTTAGCTGTCGCGAATCTTAGTCACCAACGGTCCAGCCGTGCCTTCAAGTCGGGATTCCCGCGGATCGTTAAAAACTTACAGAGGGAAAAGGGGAAGGAAGAAGGGGGAGTTGAGGACAAAAGATGACCCACATGGCACGCAACGAAAGCAGGAAGCACGACCGTTCGGTCCTCTATATATATATACATATATATATATATATAGAGTGTATATTTTTTGTTCCCTTCCTGTCTCAAGCGGCAGGTCGAACGCAAATCGGATCACGGACGTCCGGAATTCCTGTCGCCATCCGTCACCGACATGAGCCTCGACGCCGACATGTCTCCGAAAGTCTGACGCGAAAAGGTAGTGGGTCTGCGACGAGAAGACAAATCGTCGCGGATGCGGGGAGTCAATTTTCGACGACAATAAACCCATCCACTTCGCGCGGTAAGCAATTTTCCATCACTCACTCAGCCTCTTTGGGCCTGTGCTCTCATTGTAGCAGTCCCCAGCATGATAATGTCGCCTTGTGCAGTTTATGGCGAGGGTTGACCGATAAATTACGCCAAGGATTCCGGGGGCGACTAGGAAATACCATATACCCATAGGTCTTCTCCCGAAGCTTGTTTTTTTCAAACTGGTTCCTGTTTGACACATGGTGTTTTCACTGTTGCGGACTTGGGCTGTGATCTTGCTAAATTGAGAACCCATCAATTTCCCCTTTTCTTTATGCGTCACGTGACTTATTTATCCTTCTGCTCGAAATTGAGAGAAAATAAGGTGGATGCTCGACATAGGCAGGAATATACACCATATAAAAATGTTAATTCTAAGCCAGACGCAGTATAGACTAAGATTATATCCTATAAAAATGTTCCTTAAAAAAATATAGTTTCGTTAACTTTTAATTAACTTAAGTATGTGTTTAAGTTTAGGACCAAAAAGAGTAATGACCATTATTTCAGTTGTTTAGATACTAAAAATGGGGTGCGAATCTCACGCCGTGATACTACTTCATTAAAATGTCTGAAAAATCTGTGAGCAGCTCTTAATTGAGGGCGCGTGGTACTCAACTAAATATGATAATTTTAAAAGAACCAGGGAAGGTTTGAGCAACTTTCAAGCATCAATCTTTCCCTTCCAGAATTCTTACCAAATTAATCAATTTGTCGGTTTTTGTAGATGCTTGTACATTTTTGTGAAAGAATTGTTATCTAAATGTGAAGTAGCAGAGTTTTAAATTCTAATTGATATTTTTTGTATCAATCTGTCATTAACTTTTTGTCATACAGTAGTAGCATCACTTGCTGAGCGCATATTGTCACCTACACTTTCTGTTAGTGATTCATCTGACACTTGTTTTGAATGTTGTAAGAAAATGACTTCGGTTGCTTCGAAATCCCCTGCAATCTCATTTCAAGATGATTTATTTTTCTTCCGTTTTTTTTTTTCATCTGCCAAATCAGTTCATTTAATCAAAATCAAATATGATCTTGCTGCATTAATTTCTAATTATACGATCATTTATTTTCTCGAAAATCGTCGCCATGTAAATGAAAATATCATTATTTGGAAAAAAGCTTCTGTTCTCCTTTTTATTTCGTAATTTGAAACTATGGTGAGATACTGTACTTAGAATTCTCACTGCAAATGTCACTGGCTGAAAATGCTTCTTCGAAAGGCTCTTTGTTTTTTATAAAGTGATCCTGTATGCAATAAAAAATTTCTGATTTTCTCATGACTATGTTTTTGAAGACGGAATTGGATACACCAGACTGGACTTGACTGAGGACACGGCCAATAATCCGATGGATTTTTGGCAGAAATGTAAAATAAATAAATAAAATATTACACTGCACAGAAATTTGTAAAAAATATGTTGTTTGCCACATAATTATTAAAAAAGTATCTCCCATGAAAACACATCAGGGCAAATATTGGAAAAGTGTACCAGGTCCTTATTTTCTGAATGTCAAAATGATTCGCCATACCACGGAATACTTTTTACGCCGAAAGCTATTTGCATGGACGTTCATGAGCCAATTCGAGGGTCGGATACTTCAGAATTTAGATAATCGCTCAAGTTGCTGAGTAAAGTTCATAACAGGCTCCTGGACGAGAAAAGCAAGGTACACCCACATTTGCGACAAGGAACATACGAAGGAAGTTTCAGTAAGAAGCCCGTGGGATCCGAATTAATTTCGGCGATTCCGGAGTTTCCCACCTCCGCCAAATGGTTCCATCAAGAAAGAAACCACTCTCTTAGATTACAATCTGCTTCACTTATCAGTCTGCAGGCCTTTTCAGGTAAAGATTCGGTCTGCGTCATATCTGATTCTAATATAGGATATTTTTACAAGGAATTTTTTTATATCAAAGCAATTGAAAATTAATTGAATTCATACACAAATTCAAATCCTGGTTTTTCTCATTACTGAATTATTTCAGTTGTTTAGATACTAAAAATGGGGTGCGAATCTCACGCCGTGATACTACTTCATTAAAATGTTTGAAAAATCTGTGAGCAGCTCTTAATTGAGGGCGCGTGGTACTCAACTAAATATGATAATTTTAAAAGGACCAGGGAAGGTTTGAGCAGCTTTCAAGCATCAATCTTTCTCTTCCAGAATTTTTACCTAATTAATCAGTCAGTCGGATTTTGTAGATGCTTGTAAATTTTTGTGGAAGAATTTTTATCTAAATGTGAAGTAGCAGAGTTTCAAATTCTAATTTATATTTTTAAATCAATCTGTCATTAACTTTTGTCATACAGTATCACTTGCTGAGCAAATATTGTCACCTACACTTTCTGTTAGTGATTCATCAGACACTTGTTTTGAATGTTGTAAGAAAATGACTTCGGTTGCTTCGAAATCCCCAGCAATCTCATTTCAAGATGATTTCTTTTTCTTCCGTTTTTTTTTTCATCTGCCAAATCAGTTCATTTAATCAAAATCAAATATGATCTTGCTGCATTAATTTCTAATTATACGATCATTTATTTTCTCGAAAATCGTCTCCATGAACTTGAAAATATCATTATTTGGAGCTTCTCATCTCTCCATTTTTATTTCGTAATTTGAAACTATGCTCAGATACTTGGAATTCCCAGTGCAAATGTCACTGGCTGAAAAGTCTTCTTCAAAAGGTTTTTTCAAAGTGTTGCTGTATGCAATAAAAAATTTTCTAATTTTCTCAAGAATATATTTTTGAAGACAGAATTGGATCATTTGACTAGACTTGACTGAGGACACGGCCACTAATCCGATGGATTTTTGACAGAATGAAATGTAAAATAAAAAAATAAAAATTACACTGCACGGAAATTTGTAAAAAATATGATGTTTGCCACAGAATTATTAAAAAATTATCTTTCATGAAAACACATCAGGGCAAATATTGGGAAAGTGTACCAGGTCCTCATTTTCTGAATGTCAAAATGATTCGACATACCACGAAATACTTTTTACGCCGAAAGCTATTTGCATGGACGTTCATGAGCCAATTCGAGGGTCGGATACTTCAGAATTTACATAATCGCTCAAGTTGCTGAGTAAAGTTCATAACAGGCTCCTGGACGAGAAAAGCAAGGTACACGCACATTTGCGACAAGGAACATACGAAGGGAAGTTTCAGTAAGAAGCGGCACCCTAGGCTTAATTAAAGCCGCTAAGGCCTCAAAGGGTGGAGGCGGTTTACCAAGGTAGTTCTTTCTTTGGTGAGAGAATCTAATGTTAGACGAAGTGAATAGTCAGACGTCCGGAAAAGTCCATTTTCCCAGAACTCAGACCCCCCTCGCACGTAAACAACCAATTTGAACTTCCTGTCATTTGTCCTGGCAGCATAAAAAAAAAAACGTTATCTCGAAACCTAAAATGTAGACCCAAGTAATAAGTACGGTATTCGTTTCAAGAGCATGCTTTAAAATGTAACAAACTATAGCTGGCAGGACAGAAAAAAACGTCATTCGCTGTAGACAACAGAATACAAGGAGATTGGGAGACTTCTCAACTCAGTTAAGTGAAACATTTACAGCAGTTCCTCGGCATGACCTGGATGATAAGTTACAAGAATTTGTGAAGCGCCGACGCTGATTGAAAAATAATTCGCAGGAAATATTTTCGTGGGACACATTTGATCGATCGGACCTGTGTTGGTCGAGTTTCACAGAAACCCGTAATAAAATTCCAGTCACCACGAAGAATTCGGGAAAATTCTCAGGCATGAATCTCGAACATCTTCCGGTGACGAATCATGAAATTGTCGCAGAAAAAATGCCAAAAAATAAAAGTGAAATACCGCACGCGAGGAATGATGATTGAGAAAACAACATTCCGTTGAGGAGGCGATGCGACGAACCAGCGATTCATGCACTGGGTTCGCCTTTTTTCTTTCTATAGGGGTTTCTTTCTCTCTCTCTATCTCAGTCAAGCTAAGTAGGCTAGGCGCTGAACTAGGTGTCCTTAAACTGCTTAGGTTTTGTACGGCTCCATGTTTGACAGGACGGCGGGCTAGCTTTTTTTTTTGACTCGTTCATTTTTTTTTTTTTTTTCGTCGTCGCATCCAATATGCGTCGACTGCCGACGGCACGTCAAAACACGCCCGTCGTTTCCCTTTCTCGGGCAGATCAATCACTCGGTTGTCACAAGAAACAAGTTCTTCCCTCTGACGAGACACATGAACAAAATGAACGAGTGTTTGGGCGTTGTTTTATTATGAAGCGCTTCCGGGAGCAGTTTCATCGAAAATTACATCAACCCAACTGAATTGCTGTACTTTTTTATAGTAAATTACGAAATATACTTGAAAATAAATTTCAATTTTCTACTATTGTATTTCCTTCTGGATCCACTATTTAAGAAAAGCGAATACTGTATATCCGAAAACACTGAAACATAGCATCATCTTCGTGATCCTAACCATATCACGGAAACGATTGGCCATTTTTTCGCCCCAATTTCGCATTGAATCACATTTATTCTTAGGGGAAGGAAAACTGTGCACCGGGAAAAAAAATGCTGAATTGCTTCCGGAAATCAAACCCAAAAGGTCAACTGATTTTTGGCGACCGGAGGAGAAACTATTCTATCATATTTTTTTACTGGCATATGAATTAATCGTAAGAAGAGAAAAACTGAACCTGTAACCTGGCGTAATTGGACAAGAAAGGCCTGGAAACTCATCAATAAAAATTGAAAGTAACGGAATGTCGACTGATGATCATGATCCAGAGAAGATACAGCATTTTCAGGTGAGCAATTTTTTTTAAATTCTCAGATGTCGAAGTACTTTTTCTACCATGCTCGAAGACAAGCCTTTTCCAGATTGTTGCAATTCCAATAAAGACATGACCTCTTCTTACAAGCAAAACACCACCTGTACCGTACTATATTCAAAGAAATATTTATAGAACTTTCATATGTCGAAGTGCTCACGAGACATGAACATTTTGAACTCTCTGATGCATTCTCTTTACATTTAATTCCGTCCTCATTTCGAAATTTTTGTGAAATTGACGCACATTATGCAGTCCATTAGATGAGATCTGGCTGAAGTAAATACGATTCTTAACAAACGATCGCGAAACTCATTGTTGTTCAATGTATGAATTCGAAAGGAATGATTTTTTGGTAATTGATTGAGAAGTTTCGAAGTATCCGACTTTTGTGAACTCCTTCATTTGTTACACAACCTCCTCGAAGCATGAAAGTCTTGGGCACACAAAGTTCATGAGGGAACATCATATTAAAGGATGAAAGCGGCTTCGAAAAACAAACAGAAAATTGGTTTTACTTTCTCCTCTGCAAATCTTCCTCTGCTTTCTTCTTGAAACACAAAAGATGACCTGAAATTTCTTTCAATTCCTCACCATTTTCGCGAATACAGTGAACTATACCCATCGCGGTGTAGTACCCGGTAAATATTACCTGTGGTGCGTGTGCCAAAAAGGGTAAAAACTTTGGTATTATACTTGCCATTAAATGCTAGCCTCTGAGTCGAACTGCGGTACTAATGGGGGTCTGCAGAAGTTGGCTAATTCTGCTGCAGCATCATTTATGCTTTGCTTTTCTAATCTCTTCTGAAATATAATTTTGAATAGCAAATGTAACATTATCATGTCCATTAAATAATTACAATCTCTGTTTCAACATGAATTTTATTGCCTCATGGCAACTGTCAGGAAAAAAATTCAAACTTCAGATAATTCTAACATTTAAAGGGGCCAGACAAAATTAACAACTAATCTCTTGATGCATTTTTTTGAGAGCCTGAGAACTGAACCCAGGTTTGGTTCCCAGGCTCACCCACGGAAATTTCCATACTGCCAAAAAAGGGAAGAATGAAAGTGGCCAAAATCCGGCCTTCATTTCTAATCCAGAAAGTTGTTTTGATTAACTAGAAACCACAAGTTTATCACTCTGCGTTGAACTCTCAAATTGTACAGATCTCTGGAGAACTCTTGTGTGTGTCAATTGTCAACCAATTCTAAAATCAGTATTCTTGTTCTTTCATACTTGTGAAAATCTTCAATTGTTCAGATCAACCTTGTCTTGAATAATACACCACTTTTAAATAAGACAATAAGTCCCGACCGCAGCCCGGCTGTTCAAATTGTGTTTCATTTCTCTCAAATTGTCTAAAACAGTTACGAATGTTGTATATTTCACTTTTTCAAATTTTGTGTGGTAAAATAAAATCCTCTGTTCATCTTTTCCTCACAGCAACATCACCCAATGTTTTTCTTTCACTCAAGAGCCCTTCTTAAAATGCATTTATTTCTGTGGCGCTAATTATTACAATTAATCGTGAAAGTATTTGATATTTCTTTACAGTTTGCTGCAACAAATAGCTTCCTTTTGACAAAAAATTATTCATAAACTAATTCATTCAACATTGTGGCTACTGGGCAGGAACCTGAAAAACGAATTCGTTGCAAGCGATTATATTCTTTAAAACGAGATTCTGCTATTATTGTATGCTCACACTTGAATTCATTATAATTCAGTTTTCTATTTGCTCATCAGCTTAATTGTATTTGTACCCTTCATTTTCCTACAGAGCCGCCGCCGAGGCCTCCGGGTATGGGTTCAAGGTGGGGTTACAAGGGGCTCCGCGGAGCACCAGCTGAGAATGACCCGTTGGCACAAAAGAGATGTTTGTTGCCAGAAAGGATGTGTGACGTCCATCCTGCTCAGTAAATGCAGCCAGAAGTGGGTCTGACGCGAAGATCAGCGAAGAGAAGCGACGTTGGTCTGATCAGGCCAACGACGACGACGACGACGACGACGTCGTTGTGATTAGAAATTCCGCGACGATCGTCACCCCGTTCCCTGACGACGTTTTACGTCGTGGCCTTCGTCGTCGGATACTATAAAAGAGGGGGGGGGGGGGGGAACGACGACGACGACGTCGTTGTGATTAGAAATTCCGCGACGATCGTCACCCCGTTCCCTGACGACGTTTTACGTCGTGGCCTTCGTCGTCGGATACTATAAAAGAGGGGGGGGGGAGCAAAGGAGGAGATCTTCTCTCCTTTTCACATCTTCCGGGGGGTTTTTCCCCAGGGACACCAACAGATTGGCAGGCCTCCAAGGCAACTGATGTCCGCTCGCGCCACTTCACACAAATGGAGCCCAGGGAGACCCGCGCGACACGGTTATCGTCGCCTTCAATCAGGGCCTGTCACCTCGGGAAATTTCCTAGTTTTGGGACCCCCCGGAAGCCGGTAATTACAGCTTCCTGTGGGGAGTCTTCCGTGACCCCCATGCTGTGTGTCTGGATTGTTTTCCAGCTCTCGTCCCCCCCTTGTGTGGCGGATCCGTTTCCGCTTGAGGAAACCCCCGGGTACCTCGCGACCCCGTCGGGTTTGGATTTCAAAGTAGAGCAAATCTCGGGTCGAAATACGGCATCGCGAATATCGTGCCAAAAGTTGTCGAAAATTGCTCGCTCGTCGCCCTCGCAACTTCTTCCAACCCCATGCTTTCTTTCTTTGTCTTTTTGTGTGTGTGTGTATGTTTCAAGTCGAGCTGGCGAAAATGAGTTGGCGTAGCGAAGAGGAACGATTTGTGCCCCCCCCCCCCAAAAAAAACTGAACAAAAGATGACATTATTGAGTCTGGGTTGACGAAAACTCTTGGGAGAGAAAATTTCGAGCGTGAAATTTTCGATGGCAGGGAAAACGAACCCCCTTATGAAAGGCAATAAAATGACATGGGTTAAAATATTACCATGAAATATTAATGCTAAAAAGGGTAACCTGGGGAATGCAACAAATCAGGATAAATGAATTGCTAAGAAAAATTAAGAATAAGAAGACAGGCACAGTTCCAAACAATGTTCTCTCCAATATTATTCAAAACGATACCAGAAGGTGAAAATATCACTGCACCGTTTTCTGTCACTGTAGAAACTGTTTCAGGCCTTTTATTTTGTGAAATTTGTATATGCGTGAAAAATGAAATACTGATTACAGATTTCAGCATTGATATAATCAGTTTTTGTCAATGGAATTGATTTTTCCTCACACCTTGCAGAAGATTACGTGTTTAATGATACCGTATTTTATACTCCAGAATATTTTCCGCGGCAGAGGTCATATACCAGTAAACCGTGGATTTTCAAAAATACAATAGTTTCAAGTTCAACAATCAAAATGCAGTTACGACGTTTTTGCACAGTATTGATTTTGGCCAGTTGTGCAGGTAATTTAAAAAAATCATATTTTTGGAATAGTATTCCACACGAGTTTATTCCAAATCTTAACGCAAAATTCTGGAAAAAATCTAGTTCGAGGAATTTTTCGACGTCAGTTTCAGCACATCACAGGCTTGATCAGCTGAAGTCAGACCCCAGGCAACTTTTGTTTCCAAACCCTTTTTAAGCATGATTTTCTTCAATGAAGAATCTTTGAGCAGTCACAAAAATAAGAAGGTATTTTTTTTAAGTACCTTCGCTCGTACCTGCAAGTTTTTAGCGTTCAGAACGGAAAGGTGCGAGTCTTCTTTGTATTCAGTGAAAAGTGCAAGGTAGTCCACGATTTTTCCTCTTCAGTCGTCACCGCTGTCCTTATCTAGCACCCAAGTTTTAATATTGCTTTTAGGTTTTCCAGTCCAGATAAAAAACACACGAACTATGTAAAAAAAATCTCTAAGTAGTTGCGGGTTCTAACGACAACAGCCACTGGAAACGATGTTCATTTTTCAACCACATTTTGTCATCTTCCTTCTGACGAACTAAGGAATATTTATTATTCACACTATCGGAAGCTCATGACAGAAGTTTGTTGATTTCCGAGTTTCGCAGCGACGTCAGCAAGGATCGCTACTCATGCATAGAAAACGAGTCAATCGGGGAAAAAGTTTCCTCCGCACCAGCTTGACGCACTTCGCCAAGTACCGAAAGGCCTAAGTTAAACGCGCAGAGCGACAGAGGAACTGCGTGTGTTCTGGACTCAAGCCTATCGTCGTCAACATGAGTCGGGTCTTGGTCTATCCCCCGTTATTTATTACTTTTTTTTTATAATGTATGTAATACAGTATACGAGGGCTGGTTCATAAGTTTGAAATTTTTTTTTTTAATACTGTAGATCCACAAGAGTCTCAAAAATCCCAAATTGTTATTGCTACTCGCATAGCCCCATCCTTTGGCAACACTTGAGGGCTGTTCAACGCAGTCTCCGCCGGTTTAAATGCAATTTTTTCATGCGATAAATGCAATGATCAAAACAGTAGCCAAAAATTGAATATTGCATATAGTGGATCAAGCTGCTCTTTGATACGGAAACGAGGCTGACACTGTGCTCAAGATGAAATCACTTTCAGATCATGTGTTATCCTCGGGAGCAGCCAGAAGTCACAACAATTTTTTGTCATTGAATAAAATTCAAAAAATTGTATTTCACCCTGTGACTTCTGGATGTTCCCGAGGGTGACAAATGATCTGAAAGGTATGCTTCTTGATGGCAGTGTCAGCCTCGTTTCCGTATCAAAGAGCAGCTTCATCCACCATAATAATGCAATTCTCAATTTTTGGCACGCACCGTTTTGCTCATTGGATTTATCGCATGAAAAAAAAGAAGAATTGAATTCGGCAAAGACCTCCGTAGGATTCAATTTGCGCGTCTCGCTGTCTCCTTGACGCACACAAGACCTGAGTTCGGATAGCAGCAGTTGTACTCAGCCCAGAACCAGATAGGGGGCAATAAATAATGAAAAAAAAATATTACATACATTTACAGTATACGAGGGCTGGTTCATAAGTTTAAAATTTTTTTTTTAAATACTGTAGATCCACAAGAGTCTCAAAAATCCCAAATTGTTATTGCTACTCGCATAGCCCCATCCTTTGGCAACACTTGAGGGTTGTTCAACGCAGTCTCCGCCGGTTTAAATGCAATTTTTTCATGCGATAAATCCAATGATCAAAACAGTAGCCAAAAAATTGAATATTGCATATAGTGGATCAAGCTGCTCTTTGATACGGAAACAAGGCTGACACTGTGCTCAAGACGAAATCCCCTTCAGATCATGTGTTATCCTCGGGAGCAGCCAGAAGTCACAACAATTTTTTGTCATTGAATAAAATTAAAAAAAATTGTATTTCACCATGTGACTTCTGGCTGTTCCCGAGGTTGACAAATGATCTGAAAGGTATGCATCTTGATGGCAGTGTCAGCCTCATTTCCGTATCAAAGAGCAGCTTCATCCACCATAATAATGCAATTCTCAATTTTTGGCACGCACCGTTTTGCTCATTGGATTTATCGCATGAAAAAAAAGAAGAATTGAATTCGGCAAAGACCTCCGTTGAACCAAAACTCAAGTGTTGTGAAATGATGGGGCTATACGAGTAGAAACAACAATTCGGAATTGTTGAAACACTGATGGATCTAAAAATAATGTCAAAATTTTTCGAAACTTATGAACCATCCCTCGTATACTATACTGGTTATAATTGTACAGCATTACGTGAAGAGACGAAACTTTCCGGCGGGACTCGCCAAGGATCCATTCTATTGCAGTAAGCAGCAAATCATGGGACGAGCCGAGTCTCGATCCAAGACCCCGCTTTGTCCGGAAGTGAATGCAGCAAACACTGCGGAATCGATTATCAACGAGGCGAGAACGCGGATCAACTCTCTGTGCCATACACAACACTATCAGCGGCCAGCACCGCAGCCAGCAGCCAACAAACACCAGCAGTAGGGGCCCCGTGAAGAGAAAAACTCGGCTCTTTCGTTTGCAGCTTTGGCACAGCCCCAGGACCATAGTTTGCTGACGATTGACGTGACACTTACGAGAGAGAGAGAGAGAGAGAGAGAGAGAGAGAGAGAGAGAGAGAGAGAGAGAGAGAGAGAGAGAGAGAGAGAGAGAGAGAGAGAGAGAGAAAGAGGAAAGATATACTGGGTCAATCGGCATTCCACAGCCGAAATCTCGCAACATATCGCAGAATCGAATTTTGTGCTGCGAAAGGAATCCATTTCGAGGCCCTCAGTTGTTACGTTCAGTATTGTTAATAATTCATTTGTTGAATAATGCCCTTGGTAAGTACTGTAGTTACTTTTGTCAAGCTTAGTGTTCCCCGAACTTTTTCGGCCCGCGAATCGGCAAATTTTCATTAAAATATTTTGTGGACTGGCAAATTCCCAAAAAAAAAAAAAAAATTCTGCGGACCGGCAAAGTTTGAAGAAATTTTGCAGATGCAAAATAATTTTGTTTGAAAGACTTTACAGCAGGTATTTTAAAAGTTCCTGCTTTTTTTTTTTTGCAAAAATTGAGTTACTAACCAATGAAGCAGCTATAGTGAAATATCTTCAAAAAATTAGAAAGGTGGACTATAGAAAAGGGTTTCTCAGAGTATAAAATTAATTTTAAAAAAATTCAGTCTGTGAAAATTTGTCTGAAGTGTTATAAAGAGAAAAGCCAAGTTTCATTTATATTTCAACTAATAACGTCTTTTTAAAATTTCAGACAAATATACCAGACGATTGAAACTTTTTATAAATTTATTTTGCTGAAGAAAATTTCCTGCGGACAGGCAAACAACTTCTGCGGACCGGCTCCGGTCCGCGGACCACGGGTTGGGGAACCTTGGTACTCTACCTTACTACAGCTGATATTCTGAAATATATCCGATTTCATTGACAGCCCTCAGGCTATTAAAAAAAAGTGAACAATTATGGCGTTTATATTTTTTTAAATAATCAAGTTTCCCAACTTGGATCACGCAGAACTGGGACAGGGACGCTGAATTTTTTAAATGTCAGAAAAATCATTTTCTCAATTTAAAATTCTATAAATCTTGTGAATGATGTACTTGGACTAAAAAAAATACGTGTTGACATGATCTTTGCCAAAAGTTTGCCGAATGACGCTAATGCCAAACAAAACACAGGCCCCAATTTCCACAGAAAATGGAAAAATATCAGCGTTTCTCCCAACTTCAGCTTGAGGAAATAACGTTCAGTACTGTACATGTTTTCCGAATGTGAATCCACCCAAGGCTGCTTTGAGCATGCAGAATAAGTCGTGGCTGATGAAGTGTACGGCATTCCGTACCAAATCTTGGTAAACTTGTTTACGTTGAAAAAAGGCGACTTGATCGCACAAGCAGAGGGAAAACAAAGTTTTTCAAGAAAAAATGTAAGCAAAGTTTCGATCAAGTCTTTCAATAACCTTGGATTCAAGCAACACATCGCAGTACTGTACACCCAAATTTTTTTGGAATGCATCATGAGCTGAACGCTGGAAAGCAGAACGTGAACCTTGAAAATGTCAAAAGCATTGTTGAAAATCCTCACGTAAAATACGAAGAGCAAGAAATTTTTATTTTGACAATAATTTACACGAATGCTTCCCAAAAATTAAAAATACAATTAACTTGAAGGAATTTACCATGTGGTAAACAAGTCTGTTCGAAACAAAAATTCAGGGAACAATTTAGAAGTTCATTGTTCACCCTCCGATAAAAGAAATCTAATATTTCATCGACGTATTGTGAAATTCAGTAGTGTGCTTTGAGAAGTAAAACTTTCTGGAAAGCATCTCTAGGCTTGAAAATATTTGCCATGATCACGAGAACTATTCAAATGCTCAGATAAAACTTCAAAAGCTGCATGCATTTGAAGAAGGGGAAAATAGGCCACGATTATTATGATAGAATCCCTTATATCTGAAACAATACAAAATCAACGCATTTGAGGATAATTTTAAGGTAACACAAATAACATAATTATCCAGCGTATATATGCGAAAACAACACTTTTGGCACTCACCAGAACACGAACCCCGAAAAAAATTCTTCGTGGTTTTTTTAAAGCTTAGCTTGAAATTGCATCTAAATGCTGAAAAATCACGATGCTGGCCTCTGTGGATTCGATGCTCAAGTACTGCAGAATTTGCAGTACTGTACATTGAACTTCTTCAAAGTTATAACTGACGGCGAAAGCTGTAGAGAAAATGATTTCTTATCATCGCCAGAAACAGTCTCATTTATCATTTCGATATCTTTCCATCCTGCGAATAAACTGCTGTCTTCCTAGACAATAAGGAAGTCTTCAGAGAAACTCACCGGTTAAGGGTCAATTGGCACATATTTTGCTTCGCTGCCCTCAAAATATTTCCATTTGCGTCGTTTAGTGCTATAATATTCTCGCGCGGGGTTTTTTTTAAACGACAATTAGGACTAATACAAGTAAATCAATGCATGCTCATGATTTCCTCTTCAGACAATCGGCGGTTTTTGATGCATAAATCGGTTTATAGCGCTGCATTTAATTGCATGTCCGACGCAATCGTCATTCGTTCCTATATCCTGCAACACGTACACCGTCAATCAAAAGTTTGCCGCCTTCGTGTTAATCCAACGCACTCGCGGTAAATCCCATCTACCCTCAAAACCATCACAACAACTTCCGCTCCTTGGGTTGAGCGGGAGAAGTGTATCCATAAGCGAGAGTAATCGTTTCCTGTGTTCGTACCGGAAATGGTGCTGAGACAATTGAGCGCGTCTCAATAAAGCGCGCGAGAACAGCTGCGTGTGTCCACCAAGTAAAATAGCCAACAAAAATATTTACAGTCCAGGCACCAACGATTATGGGAGTCCCTCATCTTTTTATATACTGTACTGTAATGTACTTTAGATAAATATAGAAATAAAAAAAAAAGAATACCTGCGTCCATAAAAATTAGTATTTTATTGCGAGGCATAAAATTTAATCATATTACATCGTATTCGGAAAGCACTCACTATCTTCTTTGTTCAAAAAATAATCTACTCACCGAATTCTGAAGAGCAGAAGAAAATTACTTCCAGTGCATCATCTACTTCTTTCTTAATTGATGCGCGATTTTTATTTGACAATCTATAATAATTTTATTTAGGATCTCAGTTCAACAACGTATTTGAAAAATATGTGTACTGAATATTCCTCAAAATAAATTTCCGAAAGATTAGAACGATCTACGATTTTGATTTCGAAGGCTCCGACTTGACAATATCAAATTTCAAGAAAGAAAGAACCATCAACAGAATTTCGAAATGCCTCAATTTATCGTCGATAATTTCTTAGGTCTGATGATACGTACAAATCAGTTTGAAGAAATTGAAGTAATTCGGAAAAAAATTCGTCTGTTATCCTATTTTGAGGACCTAGCGATGAAATCACTTTCAAAAGAATATTTGAAAGTCATTAATATAAGACGTACAATAATTACATACAGTGCAAAATTCATCACATCGGAAGACTTGCTTGAAGGCGCAACAAAATTGTACTGAGGGCTTGCTGTGCAAGTACTTGTCAGAACCCGACACTTCGGGTTGTTCTGTACATGAGTTTAATTATTTTCTTTCAGGTAGCACGAGCTATTCCAAACGCGCTCTTCTCTGTCGCGCTCGATGACTGTCCAGACAAAAAAAAAGCTGAATAAATATTTATATACATCATACATATACCGGAACTGGAATCAAAACCGACAAGGGCCGGGTACAACTCACGATCTGACAATAAAAAGAACAATAAAAAAGATCTAAAGATCTACGTGTCCGTTCTTGGGTCATCGTGCTTGACTTGTTTGCCTCCGATGTCGCGATCAGCCTGAGAAAAAAAATGTATACGTGCCGAGGGCAAATAACCTCGACGACGGAAGTGTCGAGTGTGGAGAAGTGGGGGGCGGGGGTATAAAATGAGGGAGAGAGAAACTTTTCCCGCGAGTACGTACAGCGGGTCACAAGTTTGCTGAACAAGTTACTCCAAGCGACTAAGAAGAGGCCGCCGTTTTTTCGTGACCATTAAACCACGACCATATCGCCCAATGATCCCGTTTCCACCCTCGGGTGTTTCCGCTAGACTGGTCTATCAGGGGTTTCGCAGAAGTTCGGAAAATCACCAAGAAATCCATCTTCATTGAATTATAATGAAATGTTGCTATATCGGATTCTCATTCAACACCCTGATTTAGTGTAACAGTCATGTTCATGGTAAGTTACGAACACTCAACATGAATGGAAATAAATTGATTGTATTGTAATTATACTGATAAATATATGAATCTAAATAGAGAAAAACCTGTGTCCCAAAGTGCGGGTGGTACAAAAACCAAGGTTGATGACTGGATTTGATACAAAACTGTAGCATGCCATAAATCATAAAGCGTAGCTCAAAATTTGAGTGAATTCCCTTCAAAATTTGCTCGTTCATGGCAATATATGGAGATCAAAGGAATCAGTTAATTTTAAGTCACCAAATTGAACTCCTTTGGACCGAATGTGTTATTTCCTTGAATTTACTGTACTCGAGTTCGCAAGATGTGTTCAGTTGTATTTTCAATTCGATTATTCTTTGTTACATCGTGATCTTCAAAGCCAAATTGGAATCAAACGAATCATCTGTAAAACTGACACTCTGTGAAATTTAATATGCCATCAAATATTGCATTCAAATTCAGGAAATTGTGCTGCTGGTGAATGAAGCGTCTTGAGAAACTAGTTCAGAAGGTTACTTTAAACTTTAAAGCGATTACATTTTTAGAAAGAAAATACAAACACACACCAAAGATCTTTGCTATAAAAATGTTTCCCGTGAATTTTCATTACGGTTATTCATTCCGTTCTTCACTGGTAAATCGTGCCAATAGAAATGATTTCTGACAACATTTGAGTTTATTGTTCATTGCTCCGAAAACATTTGGATAAATTGATCGTCGAATATCATCCACCTCTTATTAAAATCTGTCTATTACCGTATTTAGTACTTTTGGGAAACCTTTTGGATGTGTGAGGACAAAAAAAAAATTAATATTTTTTCCCACGAAAAAAAATAAACCCGAAAAATCCGTAGACGCAAGAAAGAACGACTTATGACGACGCAGGAACGTCCTCGTTACGCGTTGGGCCTGTTGGCGTACGACGCCTCGCATTTCTCTTCCTAATTTTTTTCTCAACAGTTTTCAAATTTAAGCTGGAAGATTTTAACTTTTCAGAAAAGGTCAATGGAGGCGAAGTTACAAATCATCTGTCACTGGCGCAGCATCACGACGGGGTTGAATATTGTGAACAAAAGAAGAAAATTATCAGGCAGTACATTCCAGGGTAGTATGACATCCATTTTTAAGCGCAATTTACTCTTGCAATATTTTTTGTGGGGAATAACAGAAGAAACTGAAAAGCAATTATCACTTTTATTATTGTTCATGATTTATTTCTTGTATAATGCCCTCGTTGAGGAGTTACAATACTTTTTTCAAGCCTGCTAAAGGTGACAATATTCTGAAATGGACCTGCTTTCATTGATGAACCTCGAACTTTTCGAAAGAAAAAGCTGAACAATTGCGTCTACGGTTTTTAAAATGCGCAGGCTTCCTTACTTGGATCACACATAACTGGGACAGGAAAGCTGCATTTTACAAATGCTAAATTTGTTAGCTTTTTTAATTTTCAATTTTACAGAAATGTTAGAATATATAGGAAATGTTAGAAAATATTACAAACAAAAATCATATTTCACTTTCATCTTTTGAAGGCGCGGAAAACTAGGAATTTCTAAAAAAAAAAATTTTACCGTTGATGGAAAGGATGCAATAAATTGGAATACATGAGCACAGACGATTTTTTTCAAATGTCTGCACTGATCATGCCAATTCAAGTCGGATCACTTATCGTAAGTGCAGGATCTGAAAGATAATTTCATGAGCTTCATTTTTGCGCTTGTTTCAACGAAGAAAATCTTTTCTGGTTCATCCTGTTGGCCACAATGAATCACGCTCTTAATATCAAAGAAAGGGTTCAGACTTCGAAAATGTTGGATAAAATGCAGTCCAACGTGCTTCAGCTGATTCAGTGTGATTAAAATATATTTCAGACGATCCAGTCTGGTAAATCTACATCCTTCGTGATTTGAATTTGTGTTCGATAGATTTTATTGTTGCACTGAAAATGAAATTCAAATATACATTACTGCGCATCGCAAGAATCGACAAAAAGTCCGATTGAAGACACTGAAACAAAAATTATTATTCATTTATAAAGGCGAAGAAAAAAAAATTGAAAACCTTGTGGAAAATGGCATTTCAAATTTCAATGCAGATCACACAGAATTTCGAGATCGTCGAATTCAACGGGGAGAAATCGGGAAGTCAGTTCCTTCGAACCGTCATGAAAATCCATCACAATCCAAAGTGCATTGTCCTTTCATCCATAAAATGAAAATAAATTCCCAACGACGTACGGATGAAAGAAGCTTGAAGCATATCATATTTTATTTACGCACATGGGCTTGCTAAACTTGTACTGTATTCCCGTATGAATCCTGCACATTGAAGATTGCGCGAAAAAAAAAAAGACTGCGTGAAGTATGGCGCCCGAGCTTCCACGCGCCGAAAAATCCTCGTGCACTCCATAATGCAAAATAAATCATCATTTACATGGCACGAAGCACGATGACAAGAGCATATGGACAAAAAATATATGCATAAAATAAAATAAAGAAAGAGAACTGTCTGGCAGCGAGGAGGGAACTCTGGAAAAAAGGCATGTTTCCACGTTCGTCCTTATAGCAGCTCCAACCAGCAAGAGCAAAAACCGAGCTACAATTTTAATGAAACCCCGGGAATTCCCATTTCCTCGTGCTTCTTCCGAGCATTCATTCTTTTCAGAAAAATGTGACACTTCAACACTCCGACCTCGAACAAGAGAACGAAATAAAAGCCCGTGGCATCCGAACCCGAGTGCAGAATCTTTTCGTTGATGGATGTCTCTCAACCCCCCCCCAAGTTTAACCTAAAAACGGACCTCTTACCATATATTTAGTTGACTAGTAAAAAAATGCACGATTTACTTGTCTTTATACTATGACATATGACAAAAAGTACGACATATGGTCCCATTAACTGTTTAAAAGTGTGCTGGCTTGCATATCCAGTTTCGACGCCAAAAATTCCCTTACTACAGTTGACCCTCAATAACTGGAACCCCCCGGATTCAATTTTCGTTCGAGAATTCCCCATCTGAATTATCTTGGAAACAATGCAATAAAAGCCTCTCTAATTCAAAGACTTTTCCTCTAAAACCTCCGTAACTCGAATTTTCTCGGGCCTTTTGGCTATTATTTTATTGACACAGGAAAGAGAAGAGCAAGACAAAAAGCTAATTGATGCACTTCAAATGTGAAAGACTAATTGGACAAAAGACCCTTGCCTCCATAGTGCAGCATCCTTTCAACTCGTTTGACAAGCAATTCAAGTCCAGAATATCACCATTCAAAATTTCCTGAAATTCTTTTATCTTTCCACAACAAAAATACTAGTTTCCGTAATAACTCGAAACCTCCGAAACTCTAATTTTTTTCCTGGTCCCTTATTGAAATTTGACTTAGAGAGGTTCGACTGAATTTTGGATAAATGGTAAAACTGAGTATAAATCGAGTTGACCTGAAGAGCTAATTTTATTTATCAAGATTTTAAAAAGCTCGGTCGACTGAATAATTTGGATTATTCGAGCAAGTAAACATATTGTGATTTTCGGGGCAAACGCATGACCGATTATGACATTGTCTCCTGTAAACTTGTCTACTTACATGAAAAGAGAGGATTTCAATTTCGCGGATTTCATTATAAATTTTAGCAGGGATGAAACGACGCTTTCCAAAAATGACGAAACAGAGAATTTTGCGATAATCACGATTCCTCTGCCTTTCTGAGTTTCACCATGCAGAGCCTGTCGTGATACATACGCAGAACACCCTCGAAGAATCTCCAAATTCTCGTCACCTCGGTCCTGACTGAATAATTTGAATACTAAAACTGAAAACACAGGCAGAATGCTGCGATTCTTTTCCCCCGACAACATTCCCGTCGACCGAGGCTCTCGGAAATAGGGAGAAAAAAAAAATATGCATCCTCTGCAGGGAGTTGGCCGCACACACATCATCATCACAATTCAAGAGTTCACCCCGGTGCATTGTTGAACACGACCTTTTTTTGATACACTACACGTCGCATGAAATGACAGTTTGCGGGCTCACCTGGAGAATGGTATATAAATCAACTGATCATTTTTTTACGTGCTAAATGAACAGAAATATGATACTGTATACTGTTTTTCATGCTGTATACCAGGGTAATTGACAAATTTTCACACGACCGAACGTGATCCAGTTTCGACGCCGTAAAGTTCCTCTACTACAGTTGAACCTCAATAACTGGAACCCCCCGGATTCAATTTTTGTTCGTCAAGTCCCCATCTGAATTATCTTGGAAACAATGCAATAAAAGCCTCTCTAATTCAAAGACTTTTCCTCTCAAACCTCCGTAACTCGAATTTTCTCGGGCCTTTTGGCTATTATTTTATTGACACAGGAAAGAGAAGAGCAAGACAAAAAGCTAATTGATGCACTTCAAAAGTGAAAGACTAATTGGACAAAAGACCCTTGCCTCCAAGTGCAGCATCCTTTCAACTCGTTTGACAAGCAATTCAAGTCCAGAATATTGCCATTCAAAATTTCCTGAAATTCTTTTATCTTTCCACAACAAAAATACTAGTTTCCGTAATGACTCGAAACCTCCCAAACTCTAATTTTTTTCCTGGTCCCTTGAAATTTGACTTTGAGAGGTTCGACTGCATTTTGGAAAATGGTAAAACTGAGTAAAAGTCGAGTAGACCTGAAGAGCTACTTTTATTTATCAAGATTTTTAAATCTCGGTCGACCTGTTCGACTGAATAATTTGAATCAGTTGAGCAAGTAAACATTTTGCGATTTTCGGGGCAACTGTACGACCGATTATGAATGTCTCCTGTAAACGTGTTCACTTATACGAAAAGAAAGGATTTCAATTTCGTGGATTTCATTATAAATTCCAGCAGGGATGAAACGACGCTTTCCAAAAATGACGAAATAGAGAATTTTGCGATAATCACGATTCCTCTGCCTTTCTGAGTTTCACCATGCCGGGCCTGTCGTGATACATACGCAAAACACCCTCGAAGAATCTCCAAATTCTCGTCACCTCGGTCCTGACTGAATAATTTGAATAATAAAACTGAAAACACAGGCAGAATGCTGCGATTTTTTTCCCCGACAACATTCCCGTCGACCGAGGCTCTCGGAAATAGGGAGAAAAAAATATATATATTCATCCTCTGCAGGGAGTTGGCCGCACACACATCATCATCACAATTCAAGAGTTCACCCCGGTGCATTGTTGAACACGACCTTTTTTTGATACACTACACGTCGCATGAAATGACAGTTTGCGGGCTCATGCCTCCTCGTCGTTGTCGGGGTGCATCCCTTACAGCTGTGACGCCCAAGTACTGTCGCGACTGATGACTGATGACGTGCCGGAGGACTACGTTGCCATGCCTTCCATTTTTTTTCCTCATTTTGTTTATCTTTTTTGTGTGGTTGTTTCGCGTCATCAGTGATATTGTTTGACCGAGACAGAAGACACGCAATTACCATCCGAGTCGAGTGCGAGCTCAGAAGTCACATCCATCGTGTCCATGTCTTCTTTCGTGTCGGATCAACGCGTAAAAAAAAACGACCCTTTTCCTCGGCTAATCAAACAAAGCATCTTCCTTCATTTCGTCCTCTGTCTTAAGTCGAAACCATAAATAATAGTGTATAATGGCCTTTTCTCAAAAAAAGTTTTTGTTTTAATTCGGTAATTACATAAATTACCGCCGACATTCGATTCCCGGAATCTGTGCGATTTGATTTTCTGCAGGAATTTTAAACGGGACAAAAATTCGAAGAAATGTAAGGAGGAATTCAAAAACTGAGCCCAAAAATCTTGACCAAGTATTTATTTGTCTATTTAACCTGCAATTTTCGTAGAAAACAAGTTCAAAACGGATATTTGTTCAATGGCAGCGAGAAAATTAAGAATATGGCCTACAGGTGAAGTCTCAGCTTAGTGCAGATTTGACATGGTGACATGGAACGAGAAAAGGTATTCGATTTTGAATTGGTCAAAAATAGAACATTATTCAATATATTGGTCAGCTCCTAATTTTCCACCGAAGAGAGGTTATATCATAAAATGTGGGAAACTGTTGGTGAAAAGTTCAACTGAACCAAAATAAATTTTATTTTCGAAGAGCGCGAATCCCCCAACTACGTTTTGCAGGGAGCTTTTTGATTTTAAAACCGCGCTTTAAGTATAAGTCGCGTTAATACTTTCTCAATTTCCTTTGCTGTATCAGAACCTGCTGACGAGGAAAGTTATGAGGCTCCTGAAATAGATGCCATTTTGTTAAAAGCGTCGACATTTTAATTAAATTCGTTCGACCGAAGTTCGGCGGAAGAAAGCGTCACAGGCAGCGAGGGAATTATTGAATCCGCCCTCGTAGTCGGAGGAGTAATAAGTTGCCCCGCTGGCAGGCTTCTTCCGGAATGCGAAATTCAAAATTTTCCGAGCCAACAACTCAGCAACTCGCTAATGTCCATGCCATCCATCCATAGGACCCGGGAACCCCATTCTAACCCCTCTCGTCCTTTCTGAAATGCCCCTTTCTTCTGTCCCATAAAAAAAAAAAGTCCAGCTTCGAAAGTTGTGGTTTCACCGAAAGTGCGCGAACTTCTGAAAATCATTCTGTGAATAGGGAGAATAATGACGCACGTCCACCAGTTTCTGTGGTTATATTAAAATTTTCCCCCACTGAATACAGATGATCATCAAAAGATGGAATAAAAGCGTCAGAAAATGTGATCATGTATCGAAACGACACCTCTGAAAACAGAACTTAGAAAAATTTAACACATCGGTTGTCCAAAAATTAAAAAATACCGATGCAAGTGCAAATAAAAGAGGCGCACGCGAAGGACAGCATTCGGAAATCAATCGGAAAATTATTCTAAAATTTGATGAAATTTACTGAGATATTCATTTTGATAATTTATTTATAAGTTAATTAATTCAATAAACAGCTCCAAGGCTACGAAGCTGTAAAGAGTAAACGGCATCAACGTCTGATGACTACGATTCTGCTGGCATACGTAAATGCTGTTGTTAGCGCCTGACGTAACAAAAATTACCGCCAATGCTGTTCTGTGCTTCATCATATATTTTGGACACCCTGCTGGTTTAGGATTTACTAAAAAGACCGAAATTCGAGTCAGTATTGATGAGAATAAGAAAAAAATATAACTGGAAGTCATCCAGTACCAGCCTTCATTGGAAGAGATGTTTTTTCTAGTGAAATATTTCGAGCAAAATTAAAATTAAATCGAATTTTAGAACCCAATCATCAGAACCCAAAACGTCAATCGGAAACGAGGGAAAATTGCGCAAACTTTATCCGTCCTTAGTTGAATATTGAACTTGATCCCATTTATCAGATATTTTCGAAGATGCTTTTGGCACTTTTTATGCCATGTTTTACTATCGAATCAACATTTTTCGTAATCCGTAGCGGCAAAAAGAAAATCAGAACATTTATTCAAAATGTCGACCGAGAGAATAAAGTCATAGTTTTTTTTGTAATACTGTACAATACTATGATCACGGTAAACTTGCCATCCAAAAATATGTCCTCGCGATCCTGCAAGAATCGAACGCAGGCGAAACGACTTACAAAGTACTAATTTCGAAACGACACGCCATCTAACAAGACTTATTCATCGACAATGAATCAGAATTTAATGATTGCCCACCGATTAGAGCTGCAATAAATAATCCAGGAAATAAGGATCTGTTCACATGGTTGAGCCAATAAACAAACAGATCACTAACAACCAAGACGCTATTTCAGTGGATTAGCGCGAGAAAATTCATCGACCATTAATCCCTGTTCTAACTCGAAAATGCCTCGCGACAAACCGTCGACTTCCTCATTATATTGCACCGGATATCCCAGCACCCCCCGAGGCGGCAATAAATTAAAACGGGGGGTTCGTCGCGAAAAAGGGGGTGGGAGACGACGGGGGCCGCTCAATATTCCGGCTCATCAACAACGCAAGACACCCGCTCGACGGATACATCACCGGAAAAGCGTATCAGGAATGCTCTGGATGGATCCGAACCCATGAACCCCCCCTCCTTCTTTCTTCCTTTTTTCTCGCGCCTTTTTCGATATGACGTCGAACACTCACAGAAATGAAACCCCCGTCGAGTCGCGGGTTCAGAACCCTTGGGTTCCTTCGACCCGCGTCGCTTTTCATAACGTCGACGACGATAAAAGGGAATTGCTTCGTGTCGATATAAAAACAGGGATATAGAGGATCCACTCATATTTATTGTTAGTTTGTTTGCCTCTCGTGAGCACTATTCAGCAAAGAGGGGTTTTTCTCGCTAACAAAACGGTTTCCAGGGAAGTGAATTGATTTTTAGCACCTATATTCACCAAGCCTTTGAGAAGCGATTTTATCAAGCAATCATGGATCTTTGTTTTCTATAGAGTCTTTCGAGTCCCATGTTGATTTGGTCTTCCAGAAATCCTGTTGAGTATCCCACCTCAGATGGCAACAATAAAAAGGTAATTTGATGATATTCGTTAGCTGAACCCAATGAAATGCATCGAATTATATCCCACGTGGTTTTGTGCTGCTTAATGTCATTAGGAAATGGAAACTCTGACCACAGATGAGGTACATGATCAAGCAACCGCATTTCGCAGAAAAGTTAAAGAAATAAAGACGGATTTTTAAGACCACATATTCTGATTTCAAGGTATCCGTTGCGAAAAAAAACTCAAACGTTCATGAAATTGTTCCAGCGAAAGAAAACGCATCACTAATTCGAAAATTTTGTGGGCACGAATGTTTTGACGATTGGAGACATTTTAGAAACTTCGAAATTCGTAAAACATCATATATTCTTAGAAAGAAGAAAAAATACTTCTATTGCTATAGATTCATTATAAAGCTTTCCAAGTAAACGGTAGGGCTTTTGGACAGCGACCATAAAATTTTATTCATTGTAAGCAATATTTCGTTTTAATGGGGATTATTCAAAAAAAATTCTACTGTGAATAGATCGCTTTGCAAAAAATCCTGCAGTCTATCAGAAAAGGCAATTTTCAATCTTTTGAATCACACTGAACTTATTCAATGGACTCAAAAGAATCCCGATTATTTTATTTTATGTTTTTTTATCGAATGACTTCCAGATAACATGCATGAAATATCCCTTGAAATTTCCACACACTATTATAAAAAAAGTGGTGTCATAATTTTCTATTTGTAATTTTTGATGGTTCAATAAAATGTAGCAATAAAAATGCACGTCTTCGGAAATAATTTCTTCAAATAAGTTAAAGAAATAAAGACGGATTTTTAAGACCACATATTCTGATTTCAAGGTATCCGTTGCAAAAAAAAAAAAAACTCAAACGTTCACGAAATTGTTCCAGCGGAAGAAAACGCATCACTAATTCGAAAACTTTGTGGGCACGAATGTTTTGACGATTGGAGACATTTTAGAAACTTCGGAATTCGTAAAACATCATATATTCTTAGAAAGAAGAAAAAATACTTCTATTGCTATAGATTCATTATAAAGCTTTCCAAGTAAACGGTAGGGCTATTGGACAGCGACCATAAAATTTTATTCATTGTAAGCAATATTTCGTTTTAATGGGGATTATTCAAAAAAAATTCTACTGTGAATAGATCGCTTTGCAAAAAATCCTGCAGTCTATCAGAAAAGGTAATTTTCAATCTTTTGAATCACACTAAACTTATTCAATGGACTCAAAAGAATCCCGATTATTTTATTGTATGTTTTTTTTTATCGAATGACTTCCAGATAACGTGCATGAGTATAGGGAACTTTAAAGGTGTGTGATAATATTTTTTTCACCACAGTATTAAAAGATAAACATTAAAAACTACCAAGTTATTTTAAGTCGTTATTTTTACGTGCAGAAGCCTTTATTAAAGAAGTTTACTCTAACTCCCTGTATTTGATCCAGGTACAGCTTTAATCCTTGATTTGACGGAGAATTTCTCTGACGAAGACGTTTGATTCATCATATACTGTACATGTAATTTTTATACTTGCAGAAAAAAGTGTTTCTTGCACGATCTGTAAAACTTGGTTTTGCGGATTTTTCATTAGTATGATTCATAAAACTTATTTGCGGACAACCGCAATAGAGGGAAATGAGAGAGAAGTTTACCGCAACGAAGTAAGAAAGTCGAGCCGTAGTTTAGGCTGACTAATTTGCGGGTTGTTTTTTTTCTTTTTTAAAGCTTTAATTAAATTTATGGGCAAACCCGAAGGCATTCATTATACGAATTTATCGAATACATGGCAATATGGAACATCGAGTGATGGATCGGCTCAGTGCGAGCCATGAGCAATGAAATTAGACGCAAGGCTCAGCAGTAGCTTCAAGGGCGGCCAGTGAAGGGGTGGAGAAGCAAGGCCTTCATCGAAGGCCTATTGACACGCTTCGTGTAGCTAGTAGTTGAAGGCCGGACGAAGTAAGGCTAGTGACGTAGAGGATATGAACGGTCTGGCACAGACGACCCCCGGAATCGCCTTTTCCTGTTGAATAATTCGGCGTGAGTAGACCCCCGGAACGGGATGAAAAAAAAGAGGATGCGCTACTGAAATCCTCGATTTCCGGTCTTGCAAGTTGCTGCATTTGATTCTTAATGCTGTATCACGAAAACACTTTTAAAATATTCCAGCATACGTATAATTGCTCAATGAGAATGTAGTTTGAGCTTTTCATCTCAATCATTGGCTTGAGAAATCATGCAGCATTATTGATTATTTCATGTTAGTTTACATCAGAGTAGACAGCTATAAAATATAACTTCAAGATCGATCCTCGAAAAGTTTCAACAAACTACTGTAGTCTAGTGTATTATTAACGAAATAAACCGTAGATTGAACCTATCGCAAATTTAAAATTTGAAACTGATTGGTACGCTTTTGTTTCAAATCACTGAACTCCCCTGAGACGGACTTCGGATAGTCCCGGTTATCTTATTTTATACTTATTTTCCTATCAGATTTTTTTTCGCATTGTGTGCAAGGAAGATCGCTTACAATTGTCACATAAAGTTTTAAAGCGAACAAAGTTGCGTCATACTTGGCTATTCATGATTTTCGATCCTTCTGAGGAAGTAAATTTGGTTATTATTCTCTTGAATTGAGGTTCCTCAGTTCAAGTGCGGTCCTAAATTGACGATTTACTGTTTTAAATTCCTTAAATGTTGGCTTTATCGTTTTTTCCCTCATGCTACGTCATTTCTACAACGGAAGCGTTATCAGAAATAATTTGATATGGATCCTCTTATTGTCAAATTTATTTTACTTTTTGGAAATTTCGAACGAGAAAATACTTCAGGTACGACTCTCTCCCTGTTTTTCGTCAGTTGCAGTAAAAGAAATTAAATGACCATTGCGGGATAACTTTTTAAATTGAATTCTGTTATAAATGTGGACAAAGATGCATTGTCTTCAGCATTTTTTTTTATTGAGGCAATACTTCCCGAGCAATAAAACGTAGTCATTTGAAAGACCAGTGCAGTTTTATTCTTCCAAGACAATGCCGAACATTAGATTGATACAGAATACAGTAGAATCTCGTTACAACGTATTTCCTTGTAATAAATAATCCATTACAACGAAGTCGTTTTTTAGATCTTTACCCATCAAAAGCCAAACGTTAAATGAGTAGCTTTATACCGATTTTTTCGTTATATAATGAAATTATTCCACTGGACCCAATAGCTTCGTTATACGGAGATTTTACTTCGATTGTACTGCAAATTTCTGCAAATACAAAAAAGAAATTTACATACTTTCTGCTCGCTTATCTTTCGTGGAAATGATATTCATTTCTCCTCGCTAACATTTTGACACTATCGTGATATTATCGAAAAAAGAATGAAATTTTTCTTCTTCAGTTTGAATTTTCGTGAAACCTAGTGATCAATAGTGGGATTGACTGAACCCTGCAGTATCTCCCTGAGAAAAATGACCGATGAGGTCATTCCTTTCCGCATGTAGTGCGCCTATACCCCCGAAGGAAACCCAACTGGTTCGACGGGTCAAGCAATTTAGCTTTTGTGTGCAGCAACCCCGTTCCCCATCGGTGCAAGTTGTTACGCTGAGATTTCCATAATCGACGGGGTGGTCAATCTTCTGGGCCAGAGCATATTGAAGTTTGCCAGAATAGGGATCTTTCTCTCTCTCTCTCTCTCTCCTCTTTCTATAAAGCAACGCTGCAATAAAACCCGCTCGTGAGGAACGAACACGGGATCCAATCCATGAAGAGGGTTTCTTTTTTTTTGTCGAAGGCGGTCCGGGGGGTTTAGGAAAATAAGAAGGGGTCGTTTCGAATGGGTAACGCGCACTTGGAGCGAACCCCGAGTTGTGCTGTTATGCTTGGGACAGCTGGTCAAAAGCTGTATATTTTTTGTAGTAAATTAAACGATGGCGACATATTTTGTGTGACGTTCTTGGAGAGTTTTTTTTTTTTTGATTGTACACGAATTTTATTTCTTCTCGCGCTTGAAAAGAATGCAACAGATTTACCACCATGGACTTCATCACAAACATGTAATTCATTGAGCACATTTCGTTAATATAAGGCGTTTCGAACACAAACAACGTTCGATGCACTCAGTCTATTTTAACCGATAAATATTTCGAAGTTCAATCTGATAACTTCTGTACATGAAACGAGGATAATATTCACGAGCATTAGTTCAACCAGCGAAAAATAATAACAGTGATCTTGCAATTGTAAAACCTGGCAACTGAGCAACAGTTTTTCTCGACGCAAAGAACCATATGAAAAAAATGTTCCAGGATTATTTTTTCCAGGAATTTCTACGCACACATTCCTGCAAAATTATTGCTTTTGGTAGAAAATCAGCCTCAGACTTGCACAGTATTTTTTTTTCTAGATGCATCTGTTTGTTCTGAATTTTCAAAGTTTCCGTCATTTTGAAATGGGAAAAACGAAATCTATTTCCGGAAAATTGCTTGTCGACCCAAAAGCGCTCATTATTCACGACGGAACCTTTTCTTGTTGTTGCGGAAAGTATGCAATTTTTTTTTTTTGCGGAATGACGCATACGCTCAAGGAACCAAGCTGGCTTAAGTTTCGCGGAATACAGCATAATCATCCCAGTATGTCGTGAAGTAACTCTCCCTTTCATAAATGTTCCGTAACAAAATTTCCAGAGGCTTGGAAACGTATAGTTTACTGGCGACATTCAACTCGGGGCAATCTTGAGAGTAGCTTGCGGTGGGTATTTATGGATCAAGCGAATCGCTTCCATTCAGCCTCGAAAATGTCGTGAATTTTTCATGTTATGCGTGATAGTGTCCCAAGCCAGGACTTCTATCGGATCCTTTCGAAAGTCTTCTATTTTCTTCATGAACCAAGTACGAATCAGGAATCATAGAGCCACCACAGAGCACTTTGCAGTAAATTATGCGTGTGCGCCCAACGAACAAGCTTTTCAGGTTTTCGGCTTTTACATATCCTCTTCGAGATAACGTCACTTTCAGAAGGTCCGTCGTCAGATATTCCAGAAATTTAAACCGCGTTTAATATATAAATAACGTCAGCTGAGAAGTGCAATACGAAATATGGGATTGCATTCATTTTCAACGAAAGCATAAATTCGTTTGATATCCATTGACTAGCCGACTGGAAGAAACTTCATCCTCAGGAAGGATAGAACAATAAATTTGAAATACTTGGTTCGAAATCAACTTTTGATCAACTTTACTGCAATTGCGGTATAAAAATGGATACTACAGCGGTACGTGCGTGTTATTCAATTTCTCTTCTTCATAATTCGAAAGAAAGAACACGAAAAGCAATTCCGGCGCGAATAAGAAGGCTTGCAAATTTCATTTCATTTTCTCAACGTTGAAATTAATCCGCGGCGGGATTATGGAAATATAATTTTTTAGATTTCGAGAGGATCAAATAACGGGGAAATCAAGTACGAATGCTTCACAACAACCGAGCCGTACATGACCGCATATTACCACTCGACTCTGTCGTCCACACAAACCGCATCCACGGGCCAGGATGTCCATAAAGTTGCGAGCATTAGCTGAACATGGCTCCGCAAAAAAAAGGGGGGGGGAATCTCTTCGCCGTTATGCACGGATTGGCGATAACTTGAGATTTGCACGATCCCCTGTGGCGGGTAATTCAATCGTTCGCTCTGGCCCCGGGACGAGCCGAACTTATCAGGCCGAGCTCTATATAGCGACAGACCAAAGGCCGTTATTTATCCTCCAGCATGTTTGATGAAGGCTTTTGCAGACCTCATATACGAAATGTACTCATCGGATTGGCACAGAGTCTCCCCTGCGAATGAGTCAACACGCCGGGAAAAAATATATATCCGGATCAAGTGGACCGCTGCTGAGACAACAGCACGAAATGCGCATCAACTCGTTTGTACGATCTACCATCCTTTAACATCAGGGGGTCAAACACGAATTCCTTGCTAAAAATCAGCAGAAAATTAATCCGACGAAGGGAGTCGCGACGGACGACAGAGGTCATGCAGAGCCAAACCAAATATTAGGAAATTCAATAGAAAATGTTGCAACACGATTTCATCAGCATGATTGGCTCAAAAAGTATAAGGATGTTTTTCAGCAGCAAGAGCAGTCATCAATTATACAATGTTCTATTATATTTGCACATTCTATGTTCCTGGCGTTATCTTAGCTTGGAAAATGTTGAGTACGATTACTTAGGATTGTGATTAGGTAGGAACAAGGTCAGGTCAAGTCGGGCTTTTTTGCATGTACAATTCCGACTTTAATCTTACTTGTATGCTATTTTGATGTTCGCTCTTTTGTTCCATTCCTCATTCTTCCTTCTTTGACATTTCACTGTATAACGATATGTTACCTAAGCTTGATATCAATTAAAGAAAAGAGGGAAGTACGCAAATTCATTAAAAAATTCTTCTCGGTATAAAAAAAAGACGCAGACAAGTTTTCCGCAATTTTTCGCTTCCATTCTGTAGCATTATTCCATAAAGAAGTTGAATTTGAATCAAATTATGTAATTTACCTCTCGATAATTCAATACGTTTTCAAAGCTGGAATTGCGCCAATTCATATAAAATATGAAATTAATAATCCGACGAAGGGAGTCGCGACGGACGACAGAGGTCATGCAGAGCCAAACCAAATATTAGGAAATTCAATAGAAAATGTTGCAACACGATTTCATCAGCATGATTGGCTCAAAAAGTATAAGGATTTTTTTCAAAGAGCAGTCATCAATTATACAATGTTCCGTTATATTTGCACATTCTATGCTCCTGGCGTTATCTTAGCTTGGAAAATGTTGAGTACGATTACTTAGGATTGTGATTAGGTAGGAACAAGGTCAGGTCAATTCGGGCTTTTTTGCATGTACAATTCCGACTTTAATCTTAATTGTATGCTATTTTGATGTTCGCCCTTTTGTTCTATTCCTCATTCTTGCTTTTTTGACATTTCGCTGTATAACGATATGTTACCTAAGCTTGATATCAATTAAAGAAAAGAGGGAAGCAAGTAAATTCAGTAAGAAATTCTTATCGTAAAAAAAAAAAGACGAAGACAAGTTTTCTGCAATTTTGCGCTTCCATTCTGTAGCATTATTCCATAAAGAAGTTGAATTTGAATCAAATTATGTAATTTACCTCTCGATAATTCAATACGTTTTCAAAGCTGGAATTGCGCCAATTCATATAAAATATGAAATTAAAATGCCATAGACAGAATTTCTGGGTTAAAATCTTCTCAGATATTACAAGTCTATAATTGGGGTACGCCTCATGCTTACAATGTAAAAAAAAAATGCAGAGCTTTTGAATGAAACCTCGCGGAATCCAGCGCAAAATATTTGCGGACCCAATCAGCACAGATCGCACTAGGGTTTGCAGAACGTGACCAGGCATCAACGACCGGAAGCAAAAGTACAAATGAAATAAAATACGATGAAAAATAGGGAGAAACGTTGAATGAAGCGGACGAGAGATGGAAAGACGAATGCCGTTGCGATTTCCGCGTCTCTCGTGGGAACCCCTCGCCCCGCAACCCCCCCGAAAAGTTGCATTCTTGCTGGGAAAGACCCCGGAATATAAATCAAGGGGATGCCTGAAGCGGCAACAAGGACACGACCGAGTGCTTTATTGGCTTTTCAAGCGCTACTCCTTTTCCTCCACCTCTCATTCAGTTCCGCTCCGTCGTCGTTTAACAGAAGTCGTGTCCCGTTGTGTTTCGCTGCGCACGGAAGCAAGTGCCTTACCGTATACGGGATGCCATGCGCCCGACGTGTGGTCCATGAACACAATACCAC
The DNA here is from genome assembly GCA_905338405.1 of Notodromas monacha. Classification (NCBI taxonomy): domain Eukaryota; kingdom Metazoa; phylum Arthropoda; class Ostracoda; order Podocopida; family Cyprididae; genus Notodromas; species Notodromas monacha. Next base: position 55,070 of record CAJPEX010001120.1, read on the forward strand.
TTGATAGTTTCCTCACTTCATGCTTGTTGTTCTTGTTCTTGTTCTTGTTTTTGTTGTTGTTGAGACCCCCGAAGACAATCGCGGCACTTCACAAGAATAATTTCTCCGACGGGCTTCCAGCAGTTGTAAACAATACGACTGATGACCCAGAGTCAGTTGGTTCACCAGTGAGAAATTCGAAACCCAGCGCAGTGAAAAATTAAACAGAAATTCTTCGTCTTTCGAAAAAAATTTTTCATTGAAGCCCTTACTATTACTGTGCTAATAATTTACCGAAAGCACTGGCACACTTTATCAACGTGGATTTACTCACTTGTCAAAGTACAGTATCTTGAATAATAGAATGTATTCTCTGAAATTTTATCGAGCTTTCAAGATGATTGGTTGACTTTCAAGAAGTGTGACGCATTCCGTGCCTGACATTATTCGCCCCGCATGTTCATTCGTAATTTATGACTATTTTTCTGAATTTTCTTTCAACAAGAAAAATCTATTTCTGAGTAATAAATGGTGGGTTTCCATGACGGGCATCGATTGGTGAAGAATTTAGGAACAACGATCTTCAAAAAGTTTCCCCCAATAATCAGATGAAATATATCCTGAAAACACTGTTCTTCATTACTCCTGTTAGATTTACAAAATTCAATCGGTGTCAGATTTATTTCTTCCCAAAATCGTGTTTTTTTTATATTTAAATTGTTTCTAGAAACATCGGAACTGCTAGCTGAAATTCTCGCGGGAACATCCGAAAAAAATATGAAGAAGCTTTTTTCTTCTCCAAGAGATATAATGTGATTTTTGTTGAATTCAGTTTCTGAAGTGAAATTAGACTTTCACTTATCTTACAATTTTTATGTTGTTTGAACGGGCACATTTCACTCCGAAGTACTGTACCTGGTGTTCATATCCCGGGAAATTAATGATGAAGGGCACACAAATAATATGCTTCATAAAATATATTACTACTCTGCATTCAAGTTACCAAGTTACCTTTCAGTACATCGCAAGTACTACAGGAGCGAATCGCGTGAGGAAATTGCAGATTGGGTCTCATATATATCCTTCGAAGTTCGAGAATATTTTTCATCAAAGCAACACAGAATCTTCCTTTTATTTCTTTCTCGCAATACATAAAGCCAAGAGCAGAATTAAAGAAAATTGCAAGAAAACCAATCAACTCGCTAAGGATCGCGCCAAAAAGGAGAAATGCGAAAAAATTTGACGCAACTGCGAAATCGAAACCGCGACCCGAGACAGAATTCTGCCAATTTGTTTGAGGAGAAAACAAAGGTTTGAGTTGCTCAACTCTCAACGCAACGAGAGTTCGGCGTGATTAGACCTGCCTTTCATTCGATTTTGCGAAATTATTTCTACAAACACAATTTCTGTCGTCGAAGGAAGGAGATGACAAATCAGCAGAACGACGGGGAAAATCCGAGACCGGTACAAATTCGCACGCCGTCGTCGTTGAGCGAGATGTCGACTTTCGCAAACCCCAGTTGAAAGAATCAATTCGTCACGGTTGGAGCCGTGATAATGAGACCCGAGTCAGATAAAACTGGGTCACAGCTGAATAATCGACAGTTTGCTCGCGAAAAAAATTCTCCTTTCTCCAGCAGCAACTGGGACAAATTTCTTCGCGAATGAATCCGTCTTTTCAGCTTTTGCGCAATGGAGTCTGTCAGGCGGGAAACATTTGCATTTCCTTCTTTTGAGGTCAAGCACGTCCGAAAATCCTCGCTATTCATTTCAAAATTCGACAAGGATTTGCAAACAAATAACAGCATAAAACTATCCATGATACTTTACGAGGAAAAAAGAACCACGACGACTTTGAGAACCAGTGTCTCGACGAATAACATTTCCCACAATTTTCACGCCCATTCACTGAAACTCTTCTAGATTGAAGATAGATTTGGAATTTCCGGAATTCAGAACAGTTTTTGAAATTTTCGAAAAAATGGCTAGCATTATCTCCGATTTTTGATATTAATGTGCTGCGCTAGGAAATTGAAATGATCAAAAAAACAAAATTCATGAATGCAAATTCGACTTACTGTTTAATAACACGGAAGTGAGCGATATTGCTCAGCAGAATTTTCGAGCCTGTTACTTACGTTTAAAAATATATAAATTGAAATAATTGACAAAGTAATTAGTTATACAGTACTTCAAGTTTAGGGTTCAGGGTTTATAGTCGAGGTTGAGTCTGTATCCATCGACTATATAAGTCTCATTTTATAAGGAGGAAAAGTTACTAATCAATAAATAAAATGATCAATAAATGGCTCATATTTCACATATACCTGGACAAGCACACTTTTAAGATCATGTTGGGAGCGGCAGTTCTTTTCGAAAAAAAATAGTGTTCCTCAACTCAAAAACGGCAATGACAGCAAAAATCAAATTTCCATTTATTTCTGTCCGATAATCCACTACTTTAAAAACCGATTGAAAAACAGTCATATTGCTGAAATAATGATATGCACCTAAGACTTTGGTAAATTGAATACTGAGTTGGAGCTCTTAATTAATCCTAAAATAGTTCAAAGCACTCCCACGAGTTCAGCTGTCGATCTTTCCGTGCATGGGAATATTGTAATAAAGAATTTAATGGTTGATTTGGGGCGAGATGAAACCGCCCGGGAAGAATGCAGACAAGGGAAAAACTAGTGCAAACAAAAGGGGGCCGAGGAAAGCAAGGTGGTCTCATCTTTATAGCAGGCAACGAATAATAGTCATACATTTAGCCCTTCAGCCTCTCGGACCTGGGGCCTCGAAATGAACAACTGAGGCTGCTCATGTACCCTCAACCTGAATGAAACGGTGTCAGAGGATGATCGATTGCATTTCTGAAAAGATTGACATGCAAGCTGTATTTTACTTTTTTCTAAACCGTGGTTTATATTTGTAGAAATGAATCCACCATAATTCAGCAAGTCTTGAAACACGCAGCTACATTCTGACAAGTCATCTTATCAAATTACACTAATTCAACCGATCAGCAAACTATCGTGAAAATTACGTGAAAAAAATAATTGAAAACGTACGAGAAGTTTCAAAAGTGAAATGAATGGAGGTTTTATACATATACTACGAGAAAAGCGATGGTTTTAAAAAACTTCACAGAACTCATTGAAGCGTTAACTCTTTCAGAATTGAAAATATACAAGATGTCGAATATATCACCCAACTTCGAAGATGACATTGAAAAAAACAGCGAACATGTATGCATTGAAATCCTTTCGTTTGCTCGAATTCCAAACACTCCAATGCCAAACATGCTACTGAATTTAAAATTCAGTTATTCTGGAGAAACTGAAATTATTAATTTTTGCTCAATATCACCCGATTTTCCATGTTTAAATAGTAATTAAGAAAATTTCGATTTCTAAATTGTATCTTCATAATGTCAGACAGTCGCACGGTTGGACTGAACCAATACATGAGATTCTCATGCCACTTGAAAATCTTCAAAATTTTTCTGGAGATGTCTCATTGTTTTCAGGATGTGGCATCAACTTGAAATTATTGGAGTAGAAAACGCTGAAACGCACGTCAGCTGATAATTCAATATCAGCTACGGGTATCAATTCAATATAACATATTTTCTATATCATTATTCGTGTTAATTCTCTGCTAATAACAAACATCTACTCGTGGAATACTCTACTGTATTTATCTTAATAAAACAAATACGCAAAAAAATAAAATACAGAGCGAGGAACAAGATAGAAATCATTCCATCATTTGCTGACAGCACTGAAAGTTTGGCTCACAATCCGCTTCCTTCCGGCAATCCAACATCCTTCTAATACTTTTCCTCTGCCTTTGCTTCAGCCCCGTGGCCTCGGTTTCTCAGCGCTGAAACAATTTCAGCAACTGTTGAAATTTTAAATCCAAGAAGGTGATTTTACGTATGTTCGCATACAGCCAAACCTCTCCGCCGTCGGATTTCAAGGGACCATCCAAAAATTCAACTTATGGAGAGGTTTCGAGTTATAGAGATTCGAGTTACAGAACCAAGTATTTTTGCTGATTTTACGTATGTTCGCATACAGCCAAACCTCTCCGCCGTCGGATTTCAAGGGACCATCCAAAAATTCAACTTATGGAGAGGTTTCGAGTTATAGAGATTCGAGTTACAGAACCAAGTATTTTTGCTGTGGGAAACATTGAAGATTGGCACAAAATTATAAATGGTGATATTCTGAGCCTTAAAGGGCTTTAAAATGAGTTGGGAGGTGCTGAACTTGGGGCTCATTTGCCCTTTTACTTCATTTCAAAACACGCCAAATTCCGTTTTTAAAATTTCTTTTCTCTTTCCTGCATAAAAAAAAATAGGTAAAAGGCCCCTGAATATTCTACTTACGGATGTTTGAGAGGAAAAGCCTTGGAGTTAGGGAGGGTTAACTGAAACATCTCAGTTTATCTGTTTTGGAACAGGAGCCAATAAGTGACAGCATCTTCCATAGGCAAACCTGAGACAAAGCTTGCTTCCAGAAATGGACTGACGAGCTTGACTCCATCGTCAGGCCTGCCAGCCTGCGACACCGACACGCGTCACCAGGAAACTGCGACGGGGGCCAAACTTGTTGACTGACTCCCACGTCCGATCCTTTCGCCCTGGGCCCGAAAGCTTGTATCAAATCATGCATGAGTGGAATGCAGGGAAAAGCCCCTTCGGCGTGTTTGTTTATATATGTATCTATGTATGTGTGTGTGAAACTTTGCCCTTCGCCGAAAAGTTTTCGTGGTGTTTCGGGGGATCGATCGGATTGCCAGATTTTACCACAGGACGAAACGGAATGCACATGTCGGGAGGAAAAATTGTATTGCTGACTGCTCGGATTATCACGGGGGGCTTTTCTCACATTTCCAGGGATCACCGACGGAAACGAAAAAGGATAAAAAAAAAATTGAAGGTGACGATTGCTTCATCTGTATATAATAATGTGAAAAATAAAGCTGATTGCAGTGCTTCCTAAATTCTATTTTATTTATCCTATTCATTCGACCGTGTTTCATGTTACAAAGAGGAACCCATTTCCGAAATATTTGAGGAGTAAATATTTAATTATGCTAGCGTTTCGTCCAGTCTCCAGATACTCATTCCTGAATGATGGTTCTGTCCGGAAATGTTCCTTTAGTCAGTTTAGTGCTTGCGATTCCAATATAATTATGCTAAATTTATTTCACTCGGTTCTAAAATAATAGTCTTCTTATTTAGAAGTATCCGCCACTCAGTTCGAAATGGATCTAAATATTTAAGAAGTTTTTAAAAGAGCGCTAAATTTACCAATATTATATACTATAAGTTGACTACCTATACCTTTATTTTCGAATCCGAATTGAACTTTTTTTTAGAATTTCGGACACTGGAGGTTATAAGGAAAGAATAAAATACATTCTGTTTCAACACGATGCTGTACTTGAATGAAGGATGACGCTTAAACTAAAGAAAAAGAGTTAATTTATGTTAGCTTTCTCTCATGATGCTAAGAAGCATACGCGTAATATTTTTGTAAAATTTCTGCGAGTATTAAAATGTCTTGAAATGTCTTTTCGTATACTTTACTTTAGGTGAACCTCAGAAGAATGAGGAAGACTTCTGGCGGTGTTCTCTTTAAAAACTCCACCACGTTATCGTGGTGCGATGTTTGATGACTGACCCGCCGCAAATTTCGGATCTTGATGTTTGCCATGAGGCAAAAAGTTTTTGTGGCAAAGCAAACAAACTATATTTAACAAAAACCATGCGGTCGGAAACTTTTTTGAATCGTAAGAAAGAGTATCGACGCGGAGTTTTGAACGGTCTTACTTCAACGAACGCATAATAGCTGACGTTTTTTCTTGTCTACTTATTTGAAACCCTAAGAGGTGCTATACCGTCTTTTTATGAGCGTGAAAATACGTCATCGTTTCTCTTTTAAAGGTAGACATTCTTAAAGTTTGAATTCAATTTATGGTATAAGCACGAAACTCCAATGCAATTTGTCAGTTAAGTTTGAATTTGGCCATGCAATTTTTTGAAACATCACGACACGTTACAGTTGCGAAGCTTCAGCATTTTTATTTTATTTATTTAATGAATTTTCTCCTGATCTCTGCCATTATATACACATCATGGACTAAAAAAACAAACAAAACTTTCTTTGCGCATGATCAGGACACTTCATCTTTCCGATCATGTAAGAGATTGTCCCTCACGTGCTAAACTGTCGCAAAAATTTGCTAATTAAAAGTTATACGTTAGATATAACCAGGTTACTTCTTCACACGAGGTCAATATATGATGATTCGGACCTGAAGACATTAAATGTACAGTAGAATTATAGGTGCTTGACATCGATTGCAATTTTACACGCAACGCACGCAAAAAACTTGGCTCAAAGCAGCAAAAAACCTGCTCAGAATTTTCTAGAATTATTTTCGGGCATTTTAGGTCGTTCTTTAAACGGAGACATTTTAGAGGGCGCTAATTTTTCTCTTGAATGAATCAGAAATCATGTGAATAAAGCAAACGAAGTACGCAGTCCGGAGCATCTCATCCCTGAAGCGGTTTCCAGACCGCCCGTGTTACCCGGCAAATGCGATTTATTCCGAAGCTTTCAAAAATTGAGAATTATCTGGAATTAGTGGTGCACTGTACTAACAAAGACGGAGTCGGGTCTGGTCTGGTTCGCGATTTCGTCTGGATGCCAGAGAGATAAGCGATAAAACAACAAATGAGGCAAAAAGCGACAGGACTTTCTGGTCTTTGCAAGGACGAGGACGCTCGTCCTGGACCAGGATGCATCCAAGGTTCCTCTTTTTGTGTGCATTCGACGCAGTCCCCGGAAATAATATGAAAAAATCGGGCGAGAGGAAACCAGCCAGGATCGACGTTTAGATTGAGTCCGTTCCGGGGGCAAATGGGATCAAAGAAAGATCTTCGGACAACCTAGGGAAGTTGGACCTCGTCCCAGAGGCAAAAGGGGATCATTACACTTATCCGGTCCTGTCTGATATCCGACCAGAGCAACGAGAGAGAGAAAAAAACAAGATTAAGTTNTCTTTCTCATAGCTGCGCCTCAAAACTTGCCAGAATGAAGTTGCTTGCGTATTATCGACTGCAAAAAAGAACAGATGAATAAACTTTGGGATTCTCCACGATATGGCAGAAAAATACTCGCACTTTTCACGTCATCGTTTCTCTTTTAAACGTAGACATTCTTAAAATTTGAATTCAATTTGTGGAATAAGCACGAAACTTCACTGCAATTTTTCAGTTAAGTTTGAATTTGGCCATGCAATTTTTTGAAACATCACGACACGTCAAGGTTGCAAAGCTTCAGCATTTTTATTTTATTTATTTAATGACTTTTCTCCTGATCTCTGCCATTATATACACATCATGGACTAAAAAAACAAACAAAACTTTCTTTGCGCATGATCAGGACACTTCATCTTACCGATCATGTAAGAGATTTCCCTCACGTGCTAAACTGTCGCAAAAATGTTCTAATTAAAAGTTATACGTTTGATAGAACCAGGTTTCTTCTTCGCACGAGGTCAATATATGATGATTCGGACCCGAAGACATTAAATGTACAGTAGAATTATAGGTGCTTGACATCGATTGCAATTTTACACGCAACGCACACAAAAAACTTGGCTCAAAGCAGCAAAAACCCTGCTCAGAATTTTCTAGAATTATTTTCGGGCACTTCAGGTCGTTAATGAAACGGAGATATTTTAAAGGGCGCTAATTTTTCTCTTGAATGCATCAGAAATCATGTGAATAAAGCAAACGAAGAACGCAGTCCGGAGCATCTCATCCCTGAAGCGGTTTCCAGACCGCCCGTGTTACCCGGCAAATGCGATTTATTCCGAAGCTTTCAAAAATTGAGAATTATCTGGAATTAGTGGTGCACTGTACTAACAAAGACGGAGTCGGGTCTGGTCTGGTTCGCGATTTCGTCTGGATGCCAGAGAGATAAGCGATAAAACAACAAATGAGGCAAAAAGCGACAGGACTTTCTGGTCTTTGCAAGGACGAGGACGCTCGTCCTGGACCAGGATGCATCCAAGGTTCCTCTTTTTGTGTGCATTCGACGCAGTCCCCGGAAATAATATGAAAAAATCGGGCGAGAGGAAACCAGCCAGGATCGACGTTTAGATTGAGTCCGTTCCGGGGGCAAATGGGATCAAAGAAAGATCTTCGGACAACCTAGGGAAGTTGGACCTCGTCCCAGAGGCAAAAGGGGATCATTACACTTATCCGGTCCTGTCTGATATCCGACCAGAGCAACGAGAGAGAGAAAAAAAAACAAGATTAAGTTGGGAGGGAAAAACGGAAGCACACCCCGTGAACACGGAAACTGATAATATCTGTTTCCTTCTGGGACTGCGATTCTTTAATGTCAAACAGTCCGCCTTTTTTTCTCCTCCGTCACCTCTTCTGAATCTTGCTGATCGCAAATTTTCCCACAATAAAAAAAATTAAACATGCTCTCACGCAGTCAAACATTATTATCACTGGTCAGCGTTTTGGATTCGTTGATGGTCAATACCATCACGGCAAATAACGCAATCGTTTCCTTGAAATGATTTAAAATCAAATTGAAAAAATCCTTATCAACATTTCTGCTTCATAAAGCTGGATAATGAAGCATTCATCAACTGACTCTTTGGGTTCAAAAGAATGAAATTGAGTTTTTCATTCGTACACAGCATATTTTTTACACTTTCACGGTTAAAAAAGAGGAAGTGACTCGTTCAAGCAGTCGAATGAACGCGAAATTAACTAAAGATTCTGTCGAAAATAAAGAATTCCAAATGCCTTATTTTTTATTATTTTTTCTCATGCACTGCTTTTGGCATTGAATGCATATGAATTGCTCGGCAGACTATGCAACGTTGATCGCTAAGCTAAAAAAGGGGAAACAGTGATTTTCTGTAAAATTTCAAAAATAAAAGAAGGACACTTTTCCATTTCTTCAACACAACACTCCAAAATTATAGATGAAAAAAGATTGACAATCTAGTCAACGCAAGTCTGGACGCAAAGAAACTGTCATTTTTTGACGGGTTGCCAACACTATTGATGGTCAGTCTCGCAATCAACTCTCTTGATTGATCAATTACAATGCTTAATTATTTCGAGTATTTCAATTACATGAACAGCTACCCTCTTGCTGAAGCAAGTTTATAGTTTTTGACATCAAAACACGTGACATCAACTATATAATTCAAGCTATGTCACAATATTACAGTAAAATCTCGTCACAACAAACATTCGGGGACTTCAGAAAAAGTTTGCTATAATGAATAGTTTCTTTCTACGAAATTTTAAAAATTCATGACAGGAAACATTTTCACATCAGATCTGCCTATAGCACATACAATCTTGCTTTTCTGGCGTTCTCAGATTTTAAATTTTTGTCTGAAAATCGAATGATCTGCTGAAAAAATTGACTTTCATCACGCATTCAATCAGTTGGACTTCTTTCTTCATTCTGAAAGGATGACGTGTGGAGCCTTATGGAAAATACTGTTCGTCATTGATGACAGCTCCATCCATGCTACACAAATTAGTCAGTCAAATTTGCGATTGCACATTTCAGACTGTGCCTGCATTAGCCAGGGAATCTCTACCTCGCGAATCTATTAAACATTTATCAAAAGCCTTCGTTATACTGAAATTGGGAACTTCGTTCTAATGAGATTGCTTTAAAATTGTTCCCTATGAGCTTTTTTTCAGGACTGAAGAAGAAGTTTCTTGCACTGAAAAAATTAGTTGTAACAGTATTTATTGTTCCGAGATTTTTCTGAATTTTTAAACGTGATGAATAATGTGTGTTCAGTAAAGGTATAAATATTCTCGGATTCATACTGCTGCATTCTTATTTTCGGTATACAGTATATGTTTCTTTAAATAGAAAATTACTGTACACTGTAATTCCGCCACACGAGGCATAACTGTGTTCCTGCAGAGAAAAAATAACAGACCTCACCATCAGCACTCTGTGGCGAAGCGGCGGCACATGCACGAATATTTTTCTTTATGCTGTGAAACAAATGCATGCAGCCAGTGAGAACTATAGAAACCGGGTTTCTCTCGAAAGGCAAAATAGCCGGAAACTGTTCGGGGCGAAGGATCATGACAGCGTGTCTTAATTCGTCTCATCCCTTTTTATTCTTCTCCGGGAAGAGATCGAAGCAGCAGCAGCCGGAGCCAAGACCCAAGCTGGAGGGGAGATGAAAAATTCCCACCTATGCGTCTCCTCACGCCCCATTAGGTCCTGCTGTCATCCGTCTCGACACTTCCCTTTTCATTCAAGACCCGGAAGAAAAGAAAGGAGGATGAGAAAGACAGTTTGAGATGGGGACTGCTTCTCTGCCTATTCTCAGATGCATCGACCTGAAGTAAAAACTATTCAGATTTCTCTCGACGAGCATCTGGAGAATCCCCCCCCCTTTTTTTTTTTTCACGGTAGCTGCCGCACGAGAAATACAATAGCAGTATTCGTTGCACTCGGCAGGGAGTGATAGAAGTTCTCTTCAAAAGTCGAGAAGTTTACGTACCTTCTCAAAACAATGATGCAGAGATTGCAGATATTTTGAAGTTGATTTTAACGGCCGAAATAAATTTTAAAAAGGAGACAAATTAGACTCTTTTCAATAAAAAGTCGAGACGTTCACGTACCTTCTCAAAACAATGATACAGAGATTGCAGATATTTTGAAGTTGATTTTAACGGCCGACATACATTTTAAAAAGGAGACAAATTATACTCTTTAAAAAAAAGTCGAGAAGTTTACGTACCTTCTCAAAACAATGATACAGAGATTGCAGATATTTTGAAGTTGATTTTAACGGCCGAAATACATTTTAAAAAGGAAACAAATTAGACTCTTTTCAAGGGTTCTCACAGGCGCAGCACAATTTTTTTTTTTACAGAAGATTAGATTCTTCACGTTCTCTCCTGACTAGGTTTTTTTTTTTTTACAAATTAAGACAAATGAATGGCCATGTTTCACCCATGACAATTTCGGGATGCATCAAATTAGTCTTGGAACTCCTTCCCCAACCTCAAAGGTTATTCAGAGACAATTTGTTGAGCAATTACTTCTTCAAATAAATGAAAGAGATAATTTGGTATGAAAAATTGAAGCACGCAGAATGGTAATATTATTCAAATCGAAATATTTAAAAAAGTAAGGTTGGCTCTCGACCATTTCGAGACAATTATCGCGCAGAAGTTCATCACAAGAAATATCCCGTCTATCTTAGGACGCAGTATTTCTCCGGGAAATTATATTTGCCTTCATGAAGGCAGAATAATTTGAAGCTCCGTCAACAGCTACTTCGCTCATACATCTTTTGATTTTTCTTTCATTCGCGGAATAAATAAACAATAAATAAAAACGGTACGGCGAAGTAAGGTAGAATTTTCGTCCATCCATCCTCATATTGTCAGGTGACGCCGCTTCACTCTACCTTGCTCTAGAGAGGAAGAGAAAACCAGATGCTGGAACAGCTGGCAAGAAACACGGGGCTAGAAAAGGCGAGATCTCCTGGAAACCGGAAGGCTGAGAAAACGTCGGGAACTCGTCTTGCAATCTCTACCCCCACTAAACATCTGGCAACGAGATCCGAATCTTGGGTACGCAATGCAGAACCCGCCGATACCGAATTCTCCCCGTTGACTCTCCTGTGTATATGCGTGAAACCGTCGGAGAATAAAAAACAAAACAAAAGCACTTGGCCTAAATATCCTCTGTAAAGAGGCAAGTGAAAGAAAGAGAATAACCGAGAATGAGAGGTCGTGGAAAACTTGAAGGACAGATCGGATTTGAAGTTTCGAAGGACTCCTAAGCTTCCGGGAGACTGTCGAGAGCTTTCAAGTGGTGCTTAGCGAGAAAAAAAAAAGAAGGAAACGAGGTTCCGGGATTCCATAGCCACTACAATTTTATTATTTTTTTCCTTGCGTCCTGGTGTTCTGCCGTTTCTCAGGAAGCAGCTGTTGCAAATCCCGTAACCAGCTAAATCAATATACCAAAGGGCGAGGAAAAAATTGCAATTCTATTTTTGTGTGT
>CAJPEX010001121.1:0-18691 GCA_905338405.1 Notodromas monacha
AACTTAAAACTTCAAGAGTGCAATTGTAAGGACAAACGCATGATTGAAGAGAAAGACCTTTTCTACTCCTTCGGAGCACATAAGCAAAGCATTAAAAAAAGCGGTTTAAAAACTGGATCACAAAGCTTCTGACATTTTTCAAACCCCTTGCATCATCCACTTTTCTGCTCCACCTCCGCAGGAAAACTGCGTGATTTAATTCAAATGTATTGAATAGACTGGTGTAACAGGGCACCAGCACACTTTTCACAGAAAATATACTTGACAAATTAATGAGATACAACGCATCATCAGCAGAAAGCTGCAATAAACTGAATGTACAGTACTATACGTCACATAAAGTAAAATGTATTCTGATAAAAGCCTTAAGCCAACGTCTATTTTATTAATGGAAGAAAAATTGAAGAAATTTCAGTGGTATTCAGAGCCCATCAAATAATTCAGGTAGCAGTTGACTCTAGGCAATGGCACAGTATTGATGCATCAATATATACAATAAGAAACCAGATACATCAATTTATTGGCACTGAATCATAGTTTTCTTGACTTATCAGTCAAAGGGGGCATTAAGTAGGTGGTCCCCTTTGTGCAAAAAATAAATAAATCTGTTCATGCACACATCAAAATTCTCAAACTATATATTATTGAACAGTGTTCCTCAAGCTGATGTGGTCTGCTGACCATTGCCAGTCTGAAGAAGTTTTTTGCCAGTCTGTGGGAAACTTTCTTCAGCATAATAACTGTATCAAAAGTAGCAGTGAAGTCTGTTATCTGCTGTATCGGAAATTTCAAAAAGACAATGGCAGTTGAAATTATCCTAAGAAAAATAACTTAACTTTTTAACTAATAAAGTAATAATGCTTCAAAAATTTTGGCATGCTGAAATAAATTATTTCCATTTTCATTCTGAGAAAACTTTCTTTAAGCTCACCTTTCTAATTTTTTGAAGACATTCCACCATTGCTGCTTCATTGTTTCTATACTTAATTTTTGAAAATTAGCAGAACGTTTTTAAATTCCTGCCAGTCTTCCAGAATTTTTTTAATCTGTAAACATTTGAAAAAACTTTGCCTGTCTGTAGAGAATTTTTTGGATTATTTTTTACAGTCTAAAAAATTTTTTATTGAAATTTGCCAGTCCGTGGGAAAAAAAGATACAGTATCACTGTTTGGAAGTACTGTACATTGCTGGGAGTTTAGGATCACCAGTCAGCCCTCATACACCGTTATTCCAGCAGCAGTCCAATCACTTGTTATAGACTCTCATACTAACGCGTCATGTCCAATCCCAAATAACACATCCAATGCACCACAAGATGATCCTTAAAAAAAAAGGAGAAAGGAAACTATCCCACGGTGTTCATCAGCCAAGAAAATCCTGTCTCTTAATGTCGAAAATCCCGGCGCATAGAATCCTAAGAATGTTCGGACACAACACGGAATTAAAAAATTTTACAACGCTTTTCTTTTTTTCTCTTTTACACGGCTTTACAATTATTTTTTTTAAAAACCTCGACATTAGTGAGGGACGGAAAAAAACTGGGCATTCACCCAATTTCGGATTTTTCGAAACGTTTTTCGACCATCACCAATAACAGGACAGAATAAGTGAAATATTTCTTCCCGGGTTCCAACGCATGACGCAATGGAACGCGTTCCGAGTTCCTAGTCATATACGGTCATTAAAATCAGAATTTAAGGGAAATTGAATTATTTTTTAAATAGTAAAAGTGTTCGACGTAAGTGTCTTTCATGGAAAAAATTCGCCGCTCATCTCATTTGAGAGACGCATCCCGTGTTTCATTTTTGAAGAAAGAAATTGAATTCTTTTTTTTTTTTTACATTCCAAGAATGGTTCACGTTCAATTAACTATGGAGAATAATGACTTTAAAAAACAGCCTTGTTATCTTAGTTACTCTAATCAGGCATTTTGCTATTTCCCCTTTTTTATCCTTTTATGATGTGTAAATTTTTTCCAACGTCGCTCTGTCCCATCAGAACGTATAAAAGGAATACAGTAATCATAATTTTCTTCATCCAAGAAGCCGTTGGAAGTCATCCATTTTTATACTTCATGTCAAAAAAACATGCTTCACTGAAGCGTGAGAAAAATTTGTCGCAAACTATTTCCGAAGAATATATGAGAAATTTTTCATAAATTCATCAAAATTCATCAAAAATTCACAAGCACCAGATCCTCAAGAAACAGCGGCTTTCAGGAAATTTCTGCATGGGATCATTTATTGCATTTTCGCATTTACAACTTTCAATATTCTAACAATTATTTACATCAAATGGTATTTCAAAGCTTCTCCGCGGTTTTTAATACGACTACTCCGTAAAAATCCAAGGAATTTCGCAGTTTAAGAATCATACTGATTTTTGGCTCGCGTTTTAGAAATGAATTCATTCAGTTTAATTCTGCAACTCTGAAAGAAAAACAAGCTTTCAAAAAGAAAATCACAAAAATGTTTCATCCTCATGTGACTACATTAAAGCTTCGAGTGACTATGGTGACTATTTTATACAGTAATGAAAATGTAAGCCAGTAATTAAAATGGGTACATTTTTGGAAACTCAATTAAAAAAAATGAATACCGGAAAATCCCTGTCACCAAATAATAAAAGTAAGACCCCGAAATGCGGACACCCCGACACATTGACGATTCTACTTGGGGACATTTGGAGCTTTAAAAATTCTGGCCCGACATCCGGACAATAATTCGACTTATGGACATTTTCCCGAAATTTCTGGAAACATTTTTTAATTCTATTTTTCTAAATTTTCATATTTGCTGAAAAATATAGTTATTCACAGTTACAAATACTAAAAAAAATAAGGGTTAACTTGAAAATTACCTCAATTCATGATCAAAAAGAGGCTCATTTTGTACTTCTTTTAAATTTATTTGATCATTTGTGCTGAGCATATCAAAACCTGTTTTTTGCTTCTTGAGCTTATTATTCTGATGTCAAAAGATTAGATTCTGTACAGGTTTATTTATTTTCTGCGCCTATAAGTTGATAAAAATTATTATTTATTTTCCGGGAGACTTTTTCTAAATTTTTGATCTACAGGAGAGCCAATTAAAAATACGTCCATTGAAGTCTATGGGAAAACGAGGTCCGACATGCGGACGTTCCGACATAGGGACAAGGTTGATGCAACAATTACGTCCGCATCTCGGGGCCTCATAATATTTCTTTTCTCTCTGATCGGCCGTAATGAATGAAATGAATATCGTGTGCCTAATTCATAGAAAAGTCGTATATGTTTTCATACCTTGAATCAGACAAAGAGACCCACTTAACGTCGAATTCTTATACAGTATTTCTCAAAATTTTTCTACGCGAAAGTCAGAAGCTATTTGAATCTTGTCCAATCAGTGATAGTACCAAGTTTCTCCCAACTTTCCAATCCAGAAATTTAAACAATTTCAAAATGAAAGTCCTCCAGCAAACAGCCTTGTTTTCTCAACCAGAAAATATGCCAACAGAATTGAACAAAAAAAAAAACCGTGTAAGTTCTTTGGATAAGCCCGAAATCCTGGTCCATTTATGAATTCCATCATGGAAAGAAACAGCCGAAATTATTTTTACGAGCCTCGGATCAAACGTTTTAAACATATACACCCGCATTTTCGGGGGCTTCCGTGGAAAACATTTATTGCCCCGCATTTGCTGTACTCAGATGCGAAAGATCGATAAATCACAATAAACGACGATTTAAAAAAAAATGTGAAAGCTGTTCAAACTTCTCCGATGTAGGTTTCACGCTTCCCAAGTTTTACACTCAGGTTTAAGAGGTATTAAAATTAAAATATGCAGTTTTTTTTCGTATTCAAAGATTTATGGGCGATAAAAATACATTTGCCCGATTTATTGAAATTTGTTCTTTGACAATAAACTTAGACCTTCTTCCACCAGGCTTTCATCAAATCCGAGCAGGAATATTTGTCATGATCCTCGAAAATTAATCAAAGTATTCG
Organism: Notodromas monacha; assembly: GCA_905338405.1. Taxonomy (NCBI): domain Eukaryota; kingdom Metazoa; phylum Arthropoda; class Ostracoda; order Podocopida; family Cyprididae; genus Notodromas; species Notodromas monacha. The sequence continues at coordinate 3,990 of CAJPEX010001121.1, forward strand.
TATAAAAATAAATGGATTCTCGATTCCATACATTTTTTTTCTGAACGAACTTCGAATATCATCCACCAGGGTTTTATCAAATCCGAGCTGGAATATTTTTCATGATCCTCTGAAATTAACCAAAATATTCGTATAAAAATAAATAGATTCGCGATTCATCAAAAATTTGTTTCTGAACGAAATTCAAATCTCATCCACCTGGCTTTTATCAAATCCAAACTGGAATATTTTTTCATGATCCTCGAAAATTAAACAAAATACTGCATATGTATAAGAATAAATACTATAAACATTAACCCAGCGACAACAGACAAATATTTTTTTGGAATTTTCGGAGGATATGCATTAATTCTTGCTCCAGAAAAAAAATCGCTTGGTACCTGGAAATGAACTTTTATTTTAACGAAAATTCCGTCATGAAGAACCTTAATTAAGAAAAAAACATTCGTACCACGACAAATCAGTTCTTTCTGAAGAGATTTGTCGTCACGAGATTTCCCTGTTTTACCTGGAAATGAACTTTTATTTTAACGAAAATTCCGTCATGAAGAACCTTAATTAAGAAAAAAACATTCGTACCACGACAAATCAGTTCTTTCTGAAGAGATTTGTCGTCACGAGATTTCCCTGTTTTTGTTCGACTGTGAACATTACGGACATGCCTGAAATAAAATAAAAATCCCGATTAATGTTATGGTCCCTATTTATTTCTAAATTATTTACAGAAGAAAATGATAATAATACGTTCTTTTGAATTATTGCATCGAGGAATGGCCTCGTTAAACTTACGATGAACAAACTCGGCAATTAAAAAGTCACGGCGACTGAGAATAAACAAATATACTCCTGTTGCATGCAAAAGAGGCCGTGATAAATATATAGACTCTTTGTTTCCGGTTTTCAACAAACCTAATGAACTTCCCGACTCAGAACCACTGATCTAATTTAGTTCTTGTATATTCCACGTTAGTGACAGCGAGTCACAGACTCACAGGTTCCCAGAATTACTGCTTTCTATTTACTCCATGCCCAAAAACACGCTCATGTTCATCTTCTTCTCTCATTTTTTCTTCCTGTGTGAATACTTGTGAATTTCATCATAGGACTCCATTCGAAGGAAGACACTCTTTAAATTGCTCACAGATAAAAAATAATAATGTGATAAATAACCTGTGCTGCTCGAGTCATAAAAAATGTTGGTTTAGATTTTTCTCGAATTTAAAGTGTCACTGCGACGAACCCCGGAAGTTATTTGAATCGGAGTCGAAACAGTAGTACCAAGTTTCTCTCAATGACTTTCCAACCAAAAAACATTCGAAATGCAAGTAAAAAAAATTATGGAAATTCAGGAATAAATAAACTCTTCTGCTCAAGTCATTGAAAATGTTGGTTTACATTTTTTTGAGTATAAAAAGTCTCTAAGAACCCCGGAGGTCATTTGAATCGGAGTCCATGCAATCAGTATTACAATTTTTTTCTCAATAACTTTCCAACCCAGAAATAAAATAAAAATTCGAAACGCAAGTTGAAGAAAATGATGGAAATTCAGGAAGAATCTCTGCTGCTCGAGTAACTGAAAATGTTGGTTTATTTAGATTTTTCTCGAATTTAAAGTGTCTCTGCGACGAACCCCGGAAGTTATTTGAATCAGAGTCCAATCAGTAGTACCAAGTTTCTCTCAATAACTTTCCAGCCCAAAAAAAATTTAAAATGCAAGTAAACGAAATTATGGAAATTCAGGAATAAATCACCTCTGCTGCTCAAGTCATTAAAAATGTTGGTTTACATTTTTTTGAGTTTAAAAATAAGCCTCTAAGAACCCCGGAGGTTATTTGAATCAGAGTCTAATCCGTATTACAAATTTTTTCTCAATAACTTGCCAACCCAAAAATAAAATAAAAATTCGAAATGCAAGTCGAAAATATTATGGAAATTCAGGAATAAAGAACCTCTGCTGCTCAAGAAATGGAAATGTTGGTTTACCTTTTTTTTTCTAGTTTAAAAAGTCTCTAAGAACCCCAGAAGTTATTTGAATCAGCGTCCAATCAGTATAGTAAGTTTCTCCCAATAAAATCCCAACCAAAAAATAAAACAAAAATTCGAAACACAAGTCGAACAAAATTATGGAAATTCAGGAATAAATAACCTGATGTGCTGTCATAAAAAAGATTGGTTTAGATTCTTTTCGAGTTTAAAGTGTCCCTGTGACGAACCCCAATAACTTTCCAACCCCAAAAGTGAAAATTTTCTAAATGAAAATCCATCAACAAATCACTGATCATGTGAGGACCCCACTGCATTTGAAATGAATTGAGTTGGTCAGAGCTTCTCAACCCGCTCATTTTGGACTAGAATCAGACAATTAACTCCTTGCCCCGATAAGACCCGGGTTTAGCCGGGCACGTAAGATGAAACCCGAAGATTCGGATTAGAACCATGTCACTAATCCATGGCTGACTAGCCTTAGAGATCACTAGCTCATTGATGAGGCAGTCAAATTCGAAAGTGGGAGAATCTCATGGCCATCTCTCTTTTTTTCTTCTTTTTTCAGGTGTCAACCCCAGTGACTGCTGCAGTGCTTTAATTAGTTATAACAAGAATAGTTTCCAAAAACGTCCCTGTCCCCAATGTGAGAATAACCCTTCTTTTAAAAAAGTGTGTCAAGGAATAAATAAGGGTCCCAGTTGACTCCGAAACTCGCGACGAAAATATTCTTCAACTCAACAAAACCGTTTCGTGTTGAATTTTGAATCTTCGAACAATAAAATTTTATTCGCGATTCGAATTTTCCTCTTGTGAATTTTGTCAATCTTGTTGGAAAATTTACAGTAATTCGGATTTTGTATTATATAAAAGAATTTTGTATTACATAAAATAAAAATGTCACCCACTCATAGAGAAGACTTCCGACTCGAAATTTTTTTTAGGAAGATGCATCGATCATGACGAAGGAATAATAAGAGTCAACTTCAAGTCGATAGAATCTTAACACGAAATTCGAATTTCGAGAGGAGCTAAACGCAACTTGAATTTGATTTTCGTAAACAATTGAAAGTTGTAACATTATTTCCAAGGTGGAAAATTCAGTTTTCTATCATCAAACTGCATTGACACAATCCGCAAACTTTTTATTTCATCTTGTTCTGCAGCGCACACATCGTAAAATTGTAATTTTTTGAGTTTTTTCCAATTTGATTCAATTTGCGAATATGGCGATGTAATGTAATACTGTACTTTGGCAGTATTCCATATAAACGAAACGATTTTAAAACTGCATTTATTGTCAAAAAGTATTCCAACTTCTCTGGCGATCACTTCATACGCACAAACATTCACATCAATCATTATTCCTTTCAATTCATGAGAAATAAAATGAGAATCGGTATCACAAAATAGGATCAGTGCGTACAGCTAATAATACTCTCAATCAAATTGAGAAAATATTTTTAGGAGCTTCACTGATTATTTGACCAAGTTTGTAGTTATTCCGAATAAAAAAGGACATTCTTTAAAATTCTTCAACAATTTTAGTTCGGAAAATTTTCCAGTTTTTCTTCAACTTCAATCATATCAATAATTTATATTTATATACGCTGTCGCTCAAGAACATTACATACACTAAAATAATTTTTCAACCTCGCTTATATCTGGAAATTCCCAGTCATGAATTTTGTCTTGGATAATTTCATGACCTCCATCCAGGGAAAATATTTTCAAAGAATATTTCGTTTCGACTGCTACACAAGAAATACTTCCAATTTTTCCTATATAATTGTCCAGCATGCATGACAAAAGTTTTAATTTTCTTTGTGCAACTTGAGTAAACCGAACAATCGAAATGTGGAATTTCCTCCAGACATAATTTGTACACAGGAATTCTGCACTGTCCAAAAAAAACAGGTTTTTTTTCTTCAAAAAATCAATGACTTAACAAAACGGAAACTTTTTACTACAAATGACAGCTGCTATTTAAAAAAAAACTAAGAGAAAACTGTTGGAGAAAAAGAAGAAAAAAACCTTAATACTGTCTCTCAGCCCAACGTTCGACGTCGAAAGCGAAAGAGAAATTTATAGCATGCCGTTAATTTGGTGGCCCAGAAAAAAGTAATTATTGTACAGTACAGTATTGTACTTACTGCGGAATTTCCGAAGACTTGGAAAAGACGATTATTCAATGTGGAGTAAAGTACACTTGAAAGCTTGTCCCATGACGACCTGACGGCATTTAAATTGACATGATTTACGGTATAGACATAGAATCTAGATGCTGATGATTCTCAATAACAAACTACTGCAGATAAGAAGTACCAGAGATGCAAAAAAATGCTTCTTTTTTTTAGACGATGAACGCCTGACAAAGTCATTTCTCTGACCGACTTATATATTACGCACTACGTTTTTGATTGGCCAGTATATTTTAGAAATTTTGAACATAATGTATTTTTAAAATCCAACCGAACACTTTTCATTCTATTTTCACAAAAGTCGAAGAACAAAACATGCAATTTTTTTTTATCCTATTCAGGAGAATATATATAGTTGAACATCTCGAGAAGTCAAACTCGAACGTCAATAAGAGACTTTCATCCAAATTTGACTTGGAGAGTTTTCAAGCTAGAGACTTTAATTGTCTTCATTTCGGTAGGTAAATTAATAGAAATAATTTTCTTGCCCTTTTCACGCCTCAGTTTTTGAAGAAGAAAAAAAAAACAAGTGCATTCCACTGGAGTAAATACGGATGAATTTTGAAGGACTCTGTAGCTTCTGTGCCAAAAATAGACGGTTAAGCATAATTTGTTACACTAAATAAATAACTAAGAATTTGAATTCTTGGAAAACTTGTTCTCATACATCTTTGTGTGAACCGGGAAAAACTCTGGTTCCCTCCGTTTCTCAAAACCTCCAATAATAAGGTATACTTCATTGCCAAATTTCTCGAAATTCCAAAACTGTTTATTCATCCTTGAAGGATAGTTTTCCTGTTTTTCATCTTCACTCACAAAACTTCACTTCTTTCTGAGCTCTCATACGCGACACTCAAGCAATTTTCAAATTTTATGTGTGTAAAAATTACAACAATTATCAACAACAATAACAATACAACAATTATAACAATTATAATTATCTTGTCAGGAATTAATTCCAGACAAGATAGATTTTTTTAAATTGGTTTGAGTTACAATTTGAGTTTAGAAGATGCAAATAAAATGACGGAATTCGGTCGGGCTGCGACCGGGGTGAAAATGCACCCAATTTAAAAGTTGAAAAATGAACACAGATATTTGCAAAAATTCCTCAAGTGACACACACGAGAGCTTGGGCAGAAGTGAAGTTTGCATGCAGATTTGGAAAACAGGAAAACAGGAAACCTCGTCCAAGGAAAAAAAAAACAGCAACCGGATTTTAGCAAAAGAAACGTGAGAACCAAGGTCTTTCTTGATTCTCACAAAGATAAATGAAGAAGATTTTCCCAAGAACTCGGGTTCTCTGATTTTGTGTGACAAATTGACTACAGCCGTTTATTTTTTGCGACAAACCTTAAAATAGGGTGAAATTTCACCCCAGTTGTAGCCCAACCAAATTCTCAAGTTTCCTTCCTTTAAATACTATTTATTCTAATTAATATCATTCCTAACAGCTTCCACGGCTTTCTTTCTTCAACACATTAAATACACACGGTAAATAAAATATTGTGCAGGAACCCCCCCAAAATAAAATGTCAGTGCCGCGATTTTCCCGGCAACCATTCCGATCCCTGGGGTTTCTCGCCACAGTATTTGGTCAAGAGGAGAGTGGGGGGGAAAGAAAGAGACCCATGTGCCTCATCAATCGTCACCCGGTTCTCGGGCGACACAAGGATACCCAGCACCACACCAGCCTCGAGGCTCATCAGTTGGGTCAGCGGAAGCAGTCCAGCGCAGACGGGCCGGGTTCCGTTTTTATTTCCTTCCCTCGTCCTCTGTGCCACTAATTGGGGGGAGCCATCGTATATATATATACGAGATATTCTTGACGGTGGACACAAGAGGGGAAAAAAATAAAGTTTTGAACTGGTGCAGTGAAAAGTGAGAGTCTCGAGCGTTCTTCTATAATTTGACGGTCTGAAACTGTCGTATGTAGAGAAATTGAACGAATCGAAGTGCCCGCCGTTATTCAAATAACAAATTCTTTTTCGCAGTAATTAAAATTTGCTTCGCACAGCGGAATTGTTTCACACAAGACCTTAAACGCGCTTTTAAAAAGGGAGCTTTAAATAAAAATAAAAAACTTGAAGAATATTTTTCAAGCGCATTTGACTAACGTCGAAACATTTCACAGATTTTTGCAGCAGTGATGTGAGAAAATTTATATTCAAAAATTATGAAATTTATGTATTTCACAACTTCCCGTTCACGGAAATCGAGTTTTATTTTACATTTCGGCTCTCTAAAAATTAAAAAAAATGTTGTTTGACGTTTGAAATTAATGTGCCGGATGCTGTAGCTTTGTCTTGATTGATTGAGGTATGATACATATTCATAAAAAATGTCAACTAAAGTACATCCGGTCACGAATAGGCAACAAAACACACACACACACACACAAAATGAAATACGAGGGTCTTGACAAAAAGTTCATGAAATAATTCAAAAGATGTGAACATTTTAAATCAAAAGTAGCCCTTTATTTGAAATTTTGACATCTTTTGAATTATTGCATGAACTTTTGTCAAGACCCTTGTATGGTTGCATTGCTAGTAAATTCAAAATTTGAAATCCGTTGGCATGACACAGATTCTGCTTCGGATTAGAGAAACAGGTTTACACATGTCCTCAAAAAAAAAAAAAACTGTACATTGAATTTCTTGCGACATGTGTATATAGTTCCCAACATGAATTTTCAAGAGTAATATATCCAGTATAAGCTTTTTCAACTTTCGTGGTCGTGTTCAACAAGGGTTTACCTAGTTTTCTGAGTGCTTTTGCTGCTATTCTTTTGAAATAGAAAGTTGAAAAACTGTAAAGACAATTTACAAGGCCTGTCCCCCAACCGAAACCCTTATACAGTATATAAAGAAGGATAAATTTTATTTTCATACGGGACGTGGAACTGGTTTAAAGCATTAAAGGTAATTATGATTCTGAATAATGTTGAATATTTTCATTAATATGCGCTATTTTTATGGTAATAACAGAAAATAAGACAGCATTCAAAAAGTTCACGAAAGTTTTCTTCTTCCTGAAATATAGAACAAACCGGCAAGAAAAAAAAAAACGTTTTCAATAGATTGAATCAAGATTACACTTTACTGTACAATAAATTCATCGCATGAAACCGATTTGCATTAATTGAGGCACGCAATGAATCGGGGTTACTTTAAATTTCAAGGATATCATCATTGTCAAGGAATTTTTCGCTCATTGAAAGGAAAATCCCAAAAGGTTCTTTAGAAGGTATATTCTTATTTTCCGAAGTAATCTTCTTTCATGCAAAGAACCCCCACAGAAGGTTTCTGTCATTATATTCATATTTTTCTGGTACAACAATCACTTCTGCACTTGAATGCATTATTGGAATTTCAACATTCTGTGCAAAGTTGTTGGCCTTGTTTCTTGGCGAATAAACTGGTTTGTTCATTTGTGAGGAAGTTTCGAAGTTCCTCCAATAAGTCATTTCAACCATTGACAAATTATGTTCAAAAAAGTACCTCTTTGGTATGTACACCATGGGCATAAGAACCAAATACAGTACAGTACAGTACACTGACAACCCACAAACACACCAATATAATGAATGAATGAATGAACGAACAGAGCACCTTATTTGCCGCTTTTCAGCGTTCACAAGGTTCAATCAAGATTTCCACAACCAAACCCCCTCCCCACCCAACGCAAATCAACTCAAAGACATTTAATCACTTCAGAGCAGGTAACAGAACACAAATGGATAACAAAAAATAAAAGAAAATACAATCCACAAAATACAACTGGACATCTGGCATGTATGCATACACCCATTCCTTCCCTGATGTTGAAAACAAAATATCAGTAAAATTAATGTAAAGCACAAGGTCTTCAGCTTGTTTCTGTATGAGGTTTAGTTGAATGAACAATTTAGAAAGAATCTTTGATGATATAATATATCTAGGTCTATTATAGGAAAAGGAACGTAAAAAAAACCAGAAATAATTTTGCGGAAGAAATGAGGTTACCTAATTATATCTTGAATGAATGCTTGAGAATTGAAAATCAGTAAATTTCAGGAATGCCAGGGAGTGAATCGGTGTATGGTGGACATGTCAGATGTCCAGTTGTATTTTGTGGATTGTATTTTCTTTCATTTTTGCCATCAATTTATATCTTTATTTCTCAGAATGTACGTTAATGTACCCGACGTGCATGCCCAACAGGTACTTTAATGAATGAACAGAACACTTCATTTGCTGCTTTTCAGCGTTCACAAGGTTCAATCAAGATTTCCACATCCAAACCCCCCTCCCCACCCAACGCAAATCAACTCAAAGACATTTAATCACTTCAGAGCAGGAAACAGAGCACAAATGGATAAAAATAAAAGAAATTACAATCCACAAAATACAACTGGACATCTGGCATGTATGCATACACCCATTCCTTCCCTGATGTTGAAAACAAAATATCAGTAAAAATTAATGTAAAGCACAAGGTCTTCAGCTTGTTTCTGTATGACGTTTAGTTGAATGAACAATTTAGAAATAATCTTTGATGATATAATATATCTAGGTCTATTATAGGAAAAGGAACGTAAAAAAAACAGAAATAATTTTGCAGAAGAAATGAGGTTACCTAATTATATCTTGAAAGAATGCTTGAGAATTGAAAATCAGTAAATTTCAGGAATGCCAGGGAGTGAATCGGTGTATGGTGGACATGTCAGATGTCCAGTTGTATTTTGTGGATTGTATTTTCTTTCATTTTTGCCATCAATTTGCGCTCTGTTTCCTACTCTGAAGTGATTAAATGTCATTGAGTACATTTGGGTTAGGTGGGAAGGGGGTTCGGTTGTGGAAATCTTGATTGAACCTCGTGAATGCTGAAAAGCAGCAAATGAAGTGTTCTGTTCATTCATTAAAGTACCTGTTGGGCATGCACGTTGGGTACATTAACGTACATTCTGAGAAATAAAGATATTCCCCCTCCCCAAAATTGCAGTGCCAGGAAAATCATATTCAAATCTGTAGCATATTTGACAATAACTATTCCTGCCTCTGACTGTAAAGTAAAACCTTGTGAAGGTTAATTAATACCTGTCATATATTAGGAGCGCATTTCAATATTAAACGTCTGCAGTGGGAGGAACGACCAGTAGGATCCTACAGGGGTCTGGGGGGGAATAAAAAGGACGTTGTGTAACGTGTGTCTGTGGCCTTTTGCACCTTGAATTAATTTGCCTACTTGAAAACACATCAACTAACATTAAGTCGTCAGGATGGCCAAGTGGTCTAAGGTGCTGTGTTCAGGTCACAGTCTGGTTCTGCAGGCATGGGTTCAAATCCCACTTCTGCAATCGTTTTTTCATTTTTTTGTCCGCACTGCGGACGTTCTACTTGATTAGATCAGTTGTTGCTAAGCTGTGTTATTCCCAACTTATTCGTTTACTCCTGCAAGTCAAACTCGTTGAGTTGTTAATCAATTGTGTTTACTGAAATACATCATCTCCTATTTAAACCAGGAATTCTGAATGGAATCCCGGTCCCTGTCCCGGACTGAGTAACGCATTTTTATTCCATTTCGACACTTGACATCAAATTATATTGTTGGACAATCCGTCCTCAATAGTACCAAATACAGCACAGTACAGTAAAGTACACTGACAACCAACAGGCACACCAATATAATTTCAAAATACGTTTCCGTGTTCTATTTTCGCAAAATTAATGTTCAGAAAACGTCTATATATACGTTAACCAGGGTACCAACCGTGTTTCCCAGAGAATGGAAAATTTCCCGGAAGTTCCCCGGACATCAACCTATAACCACCTCATTAAAACCGCCTCTATATAGAAACGACTCACATCCTCCACTCCTCGCATATTTCCACTGGGTTCTCGTCGGGGGCCCAAAGCTGTGCCTTCACGCTGTCGACACACACACAGTGCTGGGCTGAACAAGAGTTCTCGTGGCCACCATTATTATTATTATTATTAGTATATAGTTTACGACTGGATCCCTTTTACTCATCATGCAGTGGGCTTTAATGTGCCCTGGTCAGTGAAAATAAAAATACGGGAATCAAGGGTTAGACGTAAATTTCAATTGACCTCGGGAATAATGAGAACAGAGCCGNATAATAATAATAATCATAATAGTTTACGACTGGATCCCTTTTACTCATCATGCAGTGGGCTTTAATGTGCCCTGGTCAGTGAAAATAAAAATACGGGAATCAAGGGTTAGACGTAAATTTCAATTGACCTCGGGAATAATGAGAACAGAGCCGAAATTCAATACTGACGTATACACGGAATTGAAATTTGCATCCCTTTCATAATTTTGTTTGTGCTTCGTTGAAATGAGTTGAAATACGCTTGTGAATTTTATATCCGGTTCAAGATAAAGTTAAAAGTTTCTTAGGAGACTTTTCCTCATAGGCGAGATTTAGCAAGAAAAAGTTGGTCCAAGGGAAATCACGGGGATCCCCGAAAAATCTTTAAATTTAAATTGGCAGCACTTGGAGAATGAAAACGGAACCTGAATCTATTACACGGGTATTTTGTGCAATATCAACAGTTTTCAAGCGGTTAAAATGAGTAAAGTTGCATGCTTGCATTAAAATTTAATCGGAAATAAGTTCTGAATGTTTAGTAGGCAAAAAGGTAGTTAGTCAATATTCTGAGTTTAAGGGTGTCGGTTTACTTGTAATGTCATAGAAATTACTACGCTTCTTGATAAAGCGTAAAAGGTTATTATTATGTTATCAGGTTAAGGAATTCAATGGATTTTATAATGTTGAATGAGTTTTTTATTTATCGCGTCCAAAGCCCCACTTGATTTTAAAATTACCTTGAGTTTTTACCTTTGATATTTTTAGGCTCAGCTGCCGTAAATTTGTAAAATTCTGCTCATGTCTGCTCCTTTTAGGTGTACTGACATCGCTGATTATCAAGTATTTATTGTTATTATTATCAATACTGAAAATATTTTTCTAGAAACACAAATTAGTGAATATCCCGGGACTGTTCCAAAGCATCAGCATTATTTCTAACAAGGAAATAAAATCAACAGTGTTAAAAAATCAGTAGAATCGTAGTTTAAAATAACCTTCGATATAGAACCAAAATTAAATTTTCGAACCAATTCACTCGCTTAAAAAAAACGTAATCTTGCAACATTCATTCATTTTTCCCGCAAAAGCCCAATTTATAAAAAGGTCGCACTAATAAAAATTTCTCTGCTCAATCTCCGCTATGAAGAAACTTACCTTCCGAAATCAAATAGCTGTACTATAAAAACTAATAAAAACACAACCCGGAAATAGTTGGAATGCTTTTCCACCAGAGGGGTTCGGCAGAAGCAACCCGACTTGCGTGAAGTGTAGAAATTTCGTCACATATGGCCCACCTAAATTCTAGATGGGCTAATGATGCGTTTGCCCTCAACCAGCGAATTTCTAGAGAAGCATTCCAGGAATCCATTTCTTTTAAAATAAATAAATAAAACGGCAATGACTCAGTTGATATAGATACAATCTACTTCAGTCGGAAGTCTGGAATATGAAAAAAATATTTAAATACCTGACCGACAAATGTAAACTTAAATTCAATGGCTCATTTATTTCTTCAAAACCCCTAAAATCACGAACTGAGTGACTTGACAATGAATATTTAATCTTATTCCTTTTGCGGAGGCGATTTAAGTTTTTTTAATGTCGCGAAACATTCGTTCTGAGTAATTTTTATTCTCTTTCGTGTTTCCGAAAATGAATAAAATTTGTGGACTCAAATCTTCGCATATGAAACATTTGATAAAATGAATGGGACGACATCGAACTCAAAATACTGCATTATTATACAGATTTGACAATTTTTCAGGAAATAAAAAATCCAACCAATTCTATTCTGTAGGATTAGCTCCAAGACAATCAATTAAAAGTCCCTCACAAAGAAAACGTAATTTCATTCTAATTTCTGAAATAAAAAATTAAATGTTGAAGATTACCCAGAAACACTCAAAACCCTTGTTAAAGAAATCAAGTTCAGTGTCTTCAAAATGGTACAATTTACAAATTTAAAAAAAAAAAACAACAGAGGGACTGTAAAGCCTTGAAATAAGTGACTGATGGGACTATAAGTGAATACTGTATATATATTTTGTACACCCCTTATTCACAGGATGAGCAAATCGGAACCCGAAAAAGCCCAAGACCATCCTGGTCTAGGTGGTGTCGAAATCGCGACTCATCGACGTCGGTGAACGCTGTCGACGAGAAAGTGTCGGCGTAACTTGTTCCTCAATTTTATATCTCGTGTGCGTCCATCTTCACCTATTTATCCTTCTACCTACGTTGTATATATCTATCTATCGATTCTCATCACTGCCGCCACGAACGGCGCCTGTGAGCACCACCAGGCCAACGAGTTGAAACTGCAAGGACGCCCTCTTTTAACCAACCGCACAGCGTGGGACCGAACTTTGTTTTCCTCGTGGACTTTGAATCATCAGTTGAAACAGGGTTTAATCCGGATTCAAAGCACGGTTCGAGAATGACGAAAACAAACCGAAATCGAAGTCAACCCAAGCATTTTGCACCCCGGACGAATTTGAAAAGAATCCAATCGACAACAATGAGGACCATGATAATCCTTGTTGTGGCTGCTGTTTTAGCTGCATCATCAGTCGCCACTGGTGAGAGATTATTGAAAAATTTTAGTAGATTAAAAAATTAATCTAAAAAACCATGTTTTTCAAGTAAGGCTAAAAAGCACAAAAAAATTTAGTAGATTAAAAAATTAATCTAAAAAACCACGTTTTCAAAAAGAAAAAAATAACCTTAAACGTGGTGCACATCTATTTCATTTGTATTTCACTTCTTCCCAACAATCTCCATGCACACCATGTTTAAGGTTATTTTTTCCTTTTTCAAAACGTGGTTTTTTAGATTAAATGCGGACGTTCTACTTGATTAGATCAGTTGTTGCTAAGCTGTGTTATTCCCAACTTATTCGTTTACTCCTGCAAGTCAAACTCGTTGAGTTGTTAATCAATTGTGTTTACTGAAATACATCATCTCCCATTTAAACTAGGAATTCTGAACGGAATCCTGGTCCCTGTCCCAGACTGAGTAACGCATTTTTATTCCATTTTGACACTTGACATCAAATTATATTGTTGGATAATCCGTCCTCAATATAGTACTGAATACAGTACAGTACAGTACACTGACAACCAACATGCAGACCGATATAATTTCAAAATACGTTTCCGTGTTCTATTTTCGCAAAATTAATGTTCAGAAAACGTCTATATATACGTTAACCAGGGTACCAACGTATTTCCCAGAGAATGGAAAATTTCCCGGAAGTTCCCCGGACATCAACCTATAACCACCTCATTAAAACCGCCTCTATATAGAAACGACTCACATCCTCCATAGGAGCGTATAAAGGTGACCCAAGAGCAGCCCCCGGGTTTCGACACGGAAGTGCGACAGCTGTGTGTGTGTCACGACCCGACTTGTTCTCAAGAGCACCGGTGGTAATAATAATAATAATAATCATAATAGTTTACGACTGGATCCCTTTTACTCATCATGCAGTGGGCTTTAATGTGCCCTGGTCAGTGAAAATAAAAATACGGGAATCAAGGGTTAGACGTAAATTTCAATTGACCTCGGGAATAATGAGAACAGAGCCGGAATTCAAAATACTGACGTATATACGGAATTGAAATTTGCATCCCTTTCATAATTTTGTTTGTGCTTCGTTGAAATGACTTGAAATACGCTTGTGAATTTTATATCCGGTTCAAGATAAAGTTGAAATTTTCCTCGAAGACTTTTCCTCATAGGCGAGATTTAGCAAGAAAAGTTGGTCCAAGTGAAATTAAGGGGATTCCCGAAAAGTCTTAAATTTAAATTGGCAGCACTTGGAGAATGAAAACGGAACCTGAATCTATCACAGGGGTATTTTGTGCAATATCAACAGTTTTCAAGCGGTTAAAATGAGTTGAGTAGCATGCTCGAATTAAAATTTAATCGGAAACAAATTCTGAATATAATCATCCGTTTTTCCATCAATCAGTTATAAGACTCAAATTCCCACAGCCAAATGAACATTACAGTATCTTTAATGATGCGAAGAACTATTTCGCATTTTCCAATAATAATACAATAGTCCAATTCCTATTCAATGGATTTTATAATGTTGAATGAGTAAAAATAAATAGCGCAGGTTTCGGGGTGAACTAAAATTTTAATGGAACTCAAAAATGGAAACTATAAAAATCCGAGTCGACGGCATTTAAACATTTTAAGACGAGTACAGACGAGGAAAATCCACATCTGACATCGCTGATTATCAAGTATTTATTGTTATTATTATCAATACTGAAAATATTTTTCTAGAAACACAAATTAGTGAATATCCCGGGACTGTTCCAAAGCATCAGCATTATTTCTAACAAGGAAATAAAATCAACAGTGTTAAAAAATCAGTAGAATCGTAGTTTAAAATAACCTTCGATATA
>CAJPEX010001121.1:19709-60166 GCA_905338405.1 Notodromas monacha
AAAAAATATTCTTATAATTTTTCTTTTCACAAAAGATTGCATTGTCATCAGTTTCTAAGCTATCCTGAAAGTTTCAGCTTGCTAGCTAGTCGGGAAGTGAGCAAAATTTGAGTTGCAAAATTTGATCCGGACAAACAAACGGACAAGAAAGCAAGTTAATAAAAACGTGTTAATTAATTAATATGCTACTTCTGAATTTTTGGTTCTTTTTTTTTGCAAAAATAAATGGCAAAGGTGTAATTTGTCACGCTAAATTATCAAAGACAAGAATCAGCATCAAAGTTTTTCTGTTGACAAAATTTTCATAAAGTGCATTTTGACTTCTTTTGGAGACCCTCTTACCTCCAATGCACAAAATGTCAACTATTTAAAAGCCAATGATGAGGAAATTTACAGAGAGAGAGAGAGATTTAAAAAAAGCGTCCATATAGGATTAAAAGTTCGAGACTCACGTTAATCACAGTTGCAACTGTAGCAAAATAGACGAATAAACATGCATTCCTGACATACCGACACACTAAACATATTTACATTCCTTCTCGTTTTCTTTTTCTATAGCTGTTATAGTTCTTCTGAAAGACAGGTACTTTTAGCAGTCCGTGTGAAAGGTGATCGGTACTGGTTCAAGTCTGAAACGCTATTAAAAATTTTTTGGTGCGAAGGGTTATTTCAGTATTGGCAACCATGACTGCCTTTCTTTGAGCATCTATTCATTTATTTTTTTATGTGGGGTGTATCAAAAGTTAGATTTTTTTTAAAGATAGAAATCTCCGAAACGGGTTCGGCTACTGTGTTGACGTCAACGCGGAAGTATTTATTCATATTTAAATTTTATTTCTGATTTTATGGTGCTCTATATCAGCGAATGTCAGGACCATATTCGGGAGAAATTTTTCTTCGTGCTGTATTTTTTTTGATACTATAAACACCATAAAATTTTAATAACGGGGAAGAGAAATGATACGCTTTAAAATAGGCAGCAGAATATTTCTCATCAAGAGAAATGTCCGACGATGGCATAAGGCTTTTTATTTGCACAAGTTTATCAATAAGTCAACAATTTTGAGCTTAAAAATGTGCCCATGAAATTTTAAAAGGTTTCAGACGTCTTTTTTCTTTTAAAAAATAATGAGACTTGGGTCATTAAATGAGTCCTGGCCATATTTTCAGATGAAATCAAGATTATTCCCCATATATTCTTCGAAAAAAGTTTTACATTTGTGAAACTGATTAAAATGAACCAAAGTTTTTGATTTCAGACTCCTACAAAAATTGAGTCATTTTCATAGTAGTCGGGCTAATTAAAATGTTCAATTTACTGCTTTGCAGTACAGCATGTCTTGCTGAATTTTAAAGAATAAGAAACTTAACAGCAATGTATCTTGGACTCATCAAAAATAAGATACTGACACATTTTCTGAAAAAAGGAAAAAGGGAAGACGTTTCGGAGAATTCTTGAGGACAAGTTTTCCTATTTTTCCTATTCAATTATATTAAAATAAATTTAAAACTTTAATTTAAACCTCATAAATATTTCCCCCATTTCTGCTTGACTTTGAATGCAATTGAAAATTTTAATTTTGAATTTGAAAATTCTTGAGGACTAATTTTCCTATTTTTCCTACACAATTATATAAAAAATTTAAAAATTTAATTTAAACCTCATAAATATTTCCCCCCAGTTCTTCTTGACTCTGAATGCAATATCAATTTGACAAGTGAGACCCGAGATGCAGACATAATTGGTGCATCAAGAGTGTCCCTAATAGTCAAAATGTCCCTGAGTTGAGTTTCATTTTCCCTTAGACTTAAATTATATAATTTTAATTGGTGTTTAATGTACAAAATACTCACCATAATTCCATGAAAATAAAAATTGTCTCCCAATTTAAACTGATACCAATCAATACATTTCAACAAAAAATGGGCATTTGGGGAATTGATACCTCTGTATATAGTACATAGAAATGTTGGCATTCTCTATAAAAATAATATTCAAGTGAAAAAGAGAGAAGGAAGTCCCTATCTGCTGGAGGTAATTTTTTTATTTGGCTAAATTTATGGTAAATTGGTGAGAGAAATGCTCAAGAACTTTTGTTGCATCTATTTTAGGGTTGTAAATATCAGTTTCTTGTATAAACCGGACTTTACATAAACGTTAAAATATTGTTTTACAGGGATACAACTCAGTCAGTCCTCATGTTGGGCCTTTTTTCAATTTTTATGAAAAAATAAGTGTCCATATGTCAAAGTGTCCGCAGGTTGAGGTGTCCGCATGTGGGGGTCCCACTGTATTTTTCAGACAGTATTATAAAATGAAAAGCAAGAAGGCCCAGCAAGGGAAAATGGAGTGCACAACCATATATGACGACATCTTCTAATTATTTTTTCTCTGAAATAATAGATCAAGTATTCCGAAATGTCTCACAATAACACGTCATTAGCAATTTTAATATCTTCAAGAGTCTATACACGAACCATAAAACCCCTCACACACGCACGATAATAACGCAGCAATTATTATTACTTTTTTCCTTTTACAAGCAACAAACATACAGTATGTACAATGACTCGCAAGACATCAAAAAGTTGTCTAATAGATGCCTAGCATTCTGAAAGTTGTTTAGGTGGATCAATAAACAAAGTATAAGTAAGATTTCTCAGCTCTTCGCGCGTCCAACAACAAGTAATTTACGAAAGAGTTGTTGGTCTTCAAAATGTGGGCTATATAAATCGAAAATGAGCCCGTCAGCATTAAAAATAATACCGTATGCATAAAATGTCCCTCCTTTCACCAAGATTTTTAAAAAATGTTCTCGTTATCTTTAAAGGGGTCGGAAAAGGATGCAGAGAAAACTTTCAACGTTTTTTTTTTTTAGTTAAACTGCAGCTGCTGTGCGTTAATTAAACCTTAAATGTTTCGGATTATACAACCGAAGGAATTCCTTCTTTTGACTTCAATTGTTCCAGCAGTAGTGTACTTCGCTTTTCGAGAGTTGTAAATGTCCATTTTGGTGGAGATTTAAACAATCTTCAAAAAGTAACACAGTATAGAATCTCTTCATAACGAATATTCTATTACAACGAATTTTTTTTTCAGATCCCCGTCGTCCAAAAGCAGTAATTTAAAAACAGTTATTTTACAACGAATTTTTCGGTAGAAAGAATATATTTTACTGGTTGAAACGGCTTCGTTATTGTAACTTGATTTTACTGCATTGAATAAATAAATAATTATAAAAATAATTATAATGTGTGCTAAATAAATCGAAAATGAGACAGTCAGCATTAAAAATAATACTTATATAGCCCGATTTATATAGCCCACATTATAACTTTTTTTTTTAAATAATCATAAAAATAAATAATTTTTATGATTTATCGTGGGATATTTTCTCAGATACTTTTTTTGGTGGCTCATGTATATACGGCAAGCAAAATTTTTTTCAGGTCTTTCGACCAAAATAACAATACCTATAGAATTATGGTAAAAATATAAAAAATAGATGAATTCCAAGGAATGAACTAATGAAAAAGAACTTCTTACAAGCGTTCCAGGCGAGTTATAAATCGAAAATGAGCCCGTCAGCATTAAAAATAATACCGTATGCATAAAATGTCCCTCCTTTCACCAAGATTTTTAAAAAATGTTCTCGTTATCTTTAAAGGGGTCGGAAAAGGATGCAGAGAAAAACTTTCAACGATTTTTTTTTTTAGTTAAACTGCAGCTGATGTGCGTTAATTAACCCTTAATTGCTTCTGATTATATAACCGAAGGAATTCCTTCATTTGACTTCAATTGTTCCAGCAGTAGTGTACTTCGCTTTTCGAGAGTTGTAAATGACCATTTTGGTGGAGAGTTAAACAATCTTCAAAAAGTAACACAGTATAGAATCTCTTCATAACGAATATTCTATTACAACGAATTCGTTTTCAGATCCCGTCCAAAAGCATTGATTTAAAAACAGTTATTTTACAACGAATTTTTCGCTAGAAAGAATATACAGTATTTTACTGGTTGAAACGGCTTCGTTATTGTAACATGATTTTACTGGATTGAATAAATAAATAATTATAAAAATAATTATAATGCGGGCTAAATAAATCGAAAATGAGACAGTCAGCATT
This sequence comes from Notodromas monacha, assembly GCA_905338405.1. Lineage (NCBI taxonomy): Eukaryota > Metazoa > Arthropoda > Ostracoda > Podocopida > Cyprididae > Notodromas > Notodromas monacha. The sequence goes on from CAJPEX010001121.1 coordinate 23,838, forward strand.
AAAAATAATACTTATATAGCCCGATTTATATAGCCCACAATGTAACTATTTCTAAAATAATCATAAAAATAAATAATTTTTATGATTTATCGTGGAATATTTTCTCAGATACTTTTTTTGGTGGCCCATGTATATTCGACATGCAGTTAAAAAAAGTCCAGAAAGCTGGTTTTATTGTTATGGATATCTTAATACCATTTTTATATTTTTTATCTACTTAAGGTTCCTTACTTGATTACTTTTTCTTGAAGAATGTTCGCAAGGTCCGCTCAAGAGTAGATTATTGTTCCGGATTTTTCTTTCCGCTCGGTCGAATCATGCGACAACTTCCTGATACATCGCTCTTGAAAATGTTGTCGGTAAGATAGCTTTTAGAAAACGACATTCATGTGACCAGAACAATTGAGAAATCGTGGGAGAAAGCAATCCAGTTATGTTTCTACACACGCTGATCCAACAGCAACGACGAAGACGTTAATGAAGCGAGGCTTTTTTTTTATCTAAAAAAACGGAAATTCATTTTAAAATATTTTTACCCTATTGAAAATTCCACAAACCTCTCAATGAAATTCAATTTACTTCAATAATATCAGTGGAGAAACTTAGATACTGTAGAATTTATCCGTGAGAATAATGATGCGTATTTAAATCACCGAACTAAACTTGAAATGCGGTAGTAAAAATTGTTGAAGCAAGGAAAAAATGATATTGAGAAAGCTGCGGATTCCAGAATATTCAAGTTAACTAGACTTAATTAATTAAACAATCCGCTTTTCCAGTGAACTGCCACGAAAAGAAAGAAAACTCCTCAAACAACGCCAATAAGTAAAAAATCGGAAAGATCAATTAACTAATCAGTAATTAGGCTTCATTTGCCGACCCTAGACCAGGGAAAATAAAGTGAATAACCAAGAAGAAAATACAGTATTTGGTGTACAAAAAATTTCTTTCAGACAGATCATTGTATTTCCATTTTGGAAAAAACAAAGTATCTATATAGTCACGGAAAATTTACAAAAAAATTCCGGAATGTAATTTGTAATTCTTTATTTTACTTCACAATAGCTGAACTTCAATTCGTTGAAACTTGAATTACATAAATTGTATTCCGTTCCAGAAAATAATACTCAGAAGTTATTCTACGAACGGAATAATCGCGTTATATTTTAAAATCAAAAATTGAATATAATTGCTATTCTCTGAATCGAACAATTGAACAAATTTTCCGTCGTTTCCTTTCATTCAAAATATGCTTATACACTTACCAGTACTTCGAATAATCCCCTGAGAAATAAAATCAAAGCGCTCCGACCTTTTTCTCAGAAAACGATAACTTGTTAAGAAAGAAGAATGTTGACTCAAGTACAAGCGGCAGAAAAAAATTAATTGAACATTCTTGAAACTTTCGCGAAGCCAAAATAAAAAAAAATAACTTTGATCCGTTTCCCCAAGTCTTTTAATTAGCTGTTTTATTTACATTTCAAATTTCAGCATTCATGTTAAAACACTTAGTACGGGAATAAAATATTTCTAGATAAGCCTGAACGCCTTAAAATGATTTTACTGGTTCATAAACTTTGAATCATGCGTCTTCTAATTTTTTAATCAGATTCAGGAGCAATTATTTTAGCGCGCAGCGTGACTAAAAATGTCGAAATATCTCCAGAATAGGAAATCCAAGAATCCAAAAACTTCCGACGAGCCCTGTTACGTAAGAAAGATTGAAAAATTGCGCAAAATCCTGATCCTGTCAATTTTTAAGCTGTCAAGAAACGTCATCAGGCATGAGAAAATCTCCCGTCAATATTTTTAGTTTTCGATTTTGAGTCTTAAGTCTCATGTGATGTACATATAGTATTCATCTGTTCTGCAACACGAAAATTCTCATACTTTTCCTGAGAAATAATTGAAACGTACAGACACAAATAAGCTAAAGTATTCCCAAAATTGGTTTCCCGACTGGGTTTTCTTAAATGTTATACAATAATTTCGTTCTTCAGTCCGTATATTTTTTAATAAATACTTTAATGAGGATTCCAGGATTTTTTCACGACGATGACATGGGGTCAATCAACAGGAAAAAAATAACTTTCGAAAAAAATCGATTCATTATCCTGAACTGTTATTAAAATTTAAAAGTGCTCAGCACTTTCGAAGTCCCATTAAACTAAATCCCAAAGAACCGCGGCATTCACTTATTTTCGGCCTTAATGAAGATACACCTGAGCCATAAAACATTTGTGAGCCAGATCCCTTCATTAATTAGACACGAGAAACGCCTTATTCTATTTTTGAATCACAAATTAGAATGAAAACTTTTCACAATAACAAAGCAATGAAAAAAGGGACATTGAATATCAACTCATCACAAGAGGAGATTTGTTGTGAAAATTTTGTATTGCATTGAAAAGATGCTCAGAATTTGTTGACCTCGGAGATTTTCAGTCAACTATACCTCATGCAAAATTATGCTTGAAAAAATACTTGACCAAAAACTGAGCATCACATATAAATTGCATAAATACAGCGGGTGTCCAAAGAATAAAACTGATCACTTCCAAGTTGCATTTTGTTATGAAAAGCAAAATTGAAAAATACTGTATTTAATCCCTTTCAAAAACTCAAAAACAATTTTAATGACCCTAAAGAACGCGTGTACTTCAGAAAGTGCACGGTTTAAAGTTGAATGCCAAAAAAAGTGAATTAATCCTGACAATTCAAGCTTTGCTTTTGCTGAAATTCACAAATTCTTCGGGCTTAGAAAAGGGGACATTTTTATTCCCCCTTTCTTTTCTTTTCTAGAAATTTTTTCTTTCCTCCAAAGACAAAAATATTCAAAAGATTAAGGTCAAAACCAGCTGACATTTATGCAATTTTCTCCACAAATGTTTCACTTTACGGCAATGAAAAATTTTTCATACAAAATAAGTAACATATGAGTTTATTATGCAAGGACACACTGAATGTACAGTGGAGTCTTTGCAAACAAAAACAATTCAATTCTGCACAATGTTCATCACCTGGGATCTTTGTAAGCAGGACTTGAACAATGCAAATCCTCCCTTTGGGGTAATGTTTATACAGCTGGTACCTCACAATTCAACCTCCCTCAATTTGACCATCCCACAATTTTACAGTCAAATTAGCAGGAAAGTTGACTTGCAATTTGACCTCTACCCCACAATTTGAACTACTTTGGCCATTTTTTTTGCATATTTGTGCTGATATTCCTCAATTTTACAAATGAGTCTCATGCTTTACAATTAGACCCTAGTCCAGCAACAGATTAGGGTTTAATTTCTAGGTACCACCTGTACCGCTCCAAAACTCAACACCTTGATCTAAAAGTCGATTTTTTGTTGTTGGTCCCCAAATATTTGATTCAGAAAGGTACAACTGTTGTTTACAGCAGACTGTAGAAAAAACATCAAGTTTGTTATCTGGGGCATTTGGATACACTTTTTTCAGCAAAACGTGCGAATCCAAAAAATAAATTTAATTTTTATCAATCGCCATGTCTTCTATTCAACAGGGGAGTCGGGTGAGCAGAAAATGGTTCCCGAACCCGTCATCTACGCCAAACGAACCTCAGCGTCTCTGTCGCTACTGGAAAGCCTGCTTGCGAAACACCAGCAGCAGGCAAATACCCAAAACCGCCAGACCGGATCCACTGATCCGACTCAGAACCACTGTGGGCATCACCTTTGGAGGTCATAACACAGGGTTCTTCGTAAGGTCTCCTCGCGTCTTTCGCACCTTCTAAACGAGTCTGTGGTTACCCAGGGAGGTTAGCTTATGGTACTACTCCGCAGTAGTTTGAAAGGTGAACACTGGAACATAATGCGCTAAAATTGCATAATAACGATAACACTTCGCGAGAGAAACACCTGAAAAAAAAGAGTATATACGTAATATTAAGATACTGCAGTTATATGCTGTCTGTCAATCACGCCATTTAAGGGTGAAAATGGATAAGCAACTATTCATTCTGATAAGCACTAATTGGCTGACTTTGTTTCCAAAATGTTAGTAAATTTCAATTTTAATTGTATACTTTAAAAAAAGAAGATATCTAACTTGAAAAACGCATTATACTGTATATATAAGTGGACTCTTGCTACAACAAAATTCAATGGACCATAAAAAATTGTTGTAGAAAGAATCCTGTTGCACAGAATCTCTATGATGTATAGGTAATGAACCCTACAGGACTGCCTAAAAAATTTTTATGCAGAGGAAATTTCTGTATGGACAAGATATCCACCCATATTAATGAGGGTCTTCATTTTGATTTTGTCTTTGGCAAAATTAAATAGATACCAAAATGTTTTCTTTGTCAATGATTGAATCAAGAATAAAATCATAACAATGACTCATTCTGTACAAGTTAAATTCTTCATTGCCAATACTGTCATCTAGGAAGAATAAACATAATAAAAAAGTTTATGCAGGTATGCTGTGATTTCAGCAAAATTTTCCCCAGGGAAAATGCAACATCAGATAGCTCTGTTAACCGCACTTTTATAAACGTTTGATCAAATAAGCTACTTTCCAAATGGAGGAATTTAATAAAAATGAAAATTTTGGGCAGTCATAAAGCTTCTGAATTTTTATGTCATATCTGGCATTATGACAGGTGGACTCTCTCTCTCTCTTTCTGTCTCTACAACAAAATTCAGAAGAACTAGAAAAAAATTCCATGAGTGAACCCCATGGGACCAAAATATATTCAAGTTGTACAGAGAATATCCTTGTGAACAAGAGCATGGTAGAGGGAGTCCACTTGTACAGTACATGATTATCAAGATTTTTAATTTCTTAGAGAGGGAATCAAAGATGGCATCATAATATTGACTCTCATGTTTTAGTTACATTCTTAGACGAACACCACTGCCCAGAAAGAAAAAAATATATCTGAGAAGTGTAAGGGGTAGTACTGAAGGTTCTGTAGTATTACCCAATGCCATTTAACCCATTTTAAAAGAAGGCATGAATCCATTTACTTGAGGAACAATTAATGGGTTTTCGGGTCATGCAAATGAAACACCTGAGAATATTCAATTTTTAAACATTTATTTGAACATGGTTTTTTCACGATATAATTCAAACTTCAAAAGTAATCACCACTGTTTTCACGACACTTTCCATCAGGCCGCACGTTAAAGATTCTTCCTTCGACTAATCTGATACATTTTCCAACAGAAGCAAGTGGCTCCACTCAAGATTCGAACAACAGGAACGAATATTCTCGAACAGTGAAGCAATACAACGCGTACAACAAACCCAATCCGACCACAAAACACATCGCTTCCATGAACAAAGGCTTCAATTCTGAATACGAAAAGCACTTGAATCGGTACAACGCCTACGTTAACAAGAAAAAACCAGCAGGACCTGTTGGTTCTTCCGAAGAACCGGATCCTCATCTCCAACTTGTCAACACCAGAATAACCATGTCTTCCAGTACATCATCATCATCATTACCCACGGACAAGGAAGAACACTCTGTGGATCCTAAAACAAATAACAACAGTGCCAATGAGAAGAAGGCACACAAAAATGGATACTACGACGAGACGGAAGGTGAATCACGGTCCGGAAGCCCGACATACTTTGAACCACTTCCGTACGAAGACAAAGAACACCAGAAGAAACCTTTTTTCAATCACCTTTGGCCACGGAATCATTCACTGATTGATCACGAAGAGCCTTACTTCCGACTGGAAATTGATCCGAGACCACCAACGCGATACACGACCACACCAACGACAACAACAACAACACAGACACCGTTCAGCGAAGAGTTATATTTCAGCAGAGCTGCTGAATATGCCAAAACGAGAGTGAACTCGCAATTGGCGGATTTAGTGAAGAAATACGACATCAAAACGGAAGAGAGTACAATAAAGGAAGTTACCCCGGGTTCAGTGGAGACCACAACCACTAAGAAGTTGGACGCATTGGTTGCAGTAGTGAGTGGAGACGAGGCAGCCAGTGGTAAGTTGTTTCTCCTTTTCTTTTCTGAAGCAAGTTTCGTAGATATGCGATGTACCACATTTCTGACTCATAAATGAATATGAGCAGGAAGAAGCAAGATAAGATTCAAAGAATAAGTCTGATTAAGTCATGACACAGTGGTACCAACTGGGGTAGCCATAGACTTAAAAATAAAGTCAGCCCAAATAACCGAAGTTACCGAACGAAAGCCTATACATTTCCTCCAGCATCATATACTTTTTGACGGAAAGAAAAGGTTGAAAAAATATCGGCAGGATAGAATTTCCAAAAATTAATTGCCAACTTCTCAAATTATGATTTATTCCATATTAAGGCAACATTTATAGAGGGGCGAAAAAAGCTGAAAATATTTGCGTGGTTTAACCTCAAACATTTGTGAATTCCAGAAGGTTGAGAGCACAGAATTGCCGATATTACTTCAATTGTATACTTCTAATTTCTTACGCATAATTTTCACATTTCTACATGTAGCTTTTCTACATTTATTTTGTGTTTTGAAAAATCTGAGGAGTGTCTGACATGACTGTGAGACAATCTACGTACAATATCAGAGTATATGACATAGCTGTCTGGCTTCGAAATGATTCTCCTGTTCCGTCCACAAGGTAAATTACACAGAAAAGTTGCATCACCTTGGGCACAAATACAGCAGTTTCACAATCTAATAATACGGCATCACGTACATAATGTCCAATATCAGTATCCAGGTATCCTGAACAAAAACTTTCACTTTACAGAGGCATTTCCAGGCCTGAAGTCGTTGTCCGACTTCATAAGCAAAGCCGTCAACGACGCCATCTCCAAACAATTCGGTGCTCAACAAGCTGCCAACGAGGCAAGCACGAAGCTACAAGAAGCTTCCAAAAGCATCGTTAAAGAACACACTCGTCACATCGGCTCTTCCTACAAAGAAGACCCGCCGCAAACACCAAACACGGATCAAGCTTCACCTACTCCGCGAAGAAGACCCTACAACCGGAAACGGAAGCGTAAATTCCGGCGTCCGTACCGTCGCCGGCCTGTAGACGATTACTACGATGATGAAGACTATGATTACTATGGTGACAAAAGCGATGAGGAAGAGGTTGCCAAGAAACAGGAAGAAGCTCCGCCGGTTGAACTGTTCGCGGGGCCGTTGCCGGCGGATAAACAGGGTGAAGGGGATAATCCTCTCGGATTCGCGAGTGTTAAGGTTAATCCCAGTTTTGCCAACCACATGCAAGCCCCAGTTGTTATTTCGCAGAAAACTTTGCAACTGGGAAGACAAGAAGACGAGGATGATCATGACGAACGACCACTTGTGAGTTGACTTGCTTACACATCACGTCCATTAGAGCATTTAGGGGACCAGTAAGCACAAAAGAGACGCGTGTCATCTGGGTGGGAAGAATGAATGACTGGCTGTAGAAAATCTTTGACCTGCGAACCGCAAGTTGTGTTAAAGACTCTTTCAATGTCAATATGAGCTCACATGCAATTCTAAAAACTACATTTTCATCTATAAAAAAAAATACAGCCAAAAGAGCACAAAGGCCTTTATTCATGAAAAGGCAAAACAGAGCTACATTTGACTGATGAAAATTTAAAAAAAGACACAGAAGTCGACAAAAAATTTAGAAAATTGCTGAGAAATTATTGACCAGAAGTTTATTTGTTCAAAAATAACAAAACCCATTTTCAAAAATTATCCACAGACTGCACTTGGAGGTTTCAATCCCAAAAAAGGCCCATTTGGGGCTTTGAGTGGACTAAACTCTCACTTCGGGGGATCACTTGGAGGAGTTTTTGGAGGCCCTGGTGGAAGGAAACTTGCAGGAGCCAACCAAAACCCACTGCTTGCCCAGCAGCAAGCCAGAAAAACGGCTTATAGTCCTATTGAACAACTCAAGCAACTCAGGGGTTTGAGTCAAACCCCACAACTTCCTCAACTCAATGATGACACCATTGGTGGGGGAGGTGTTGTTTCAAGGTGAGTTATATGCCTCAAACACAAATATTCTCAAGCTTCATTTCTGCCTGGAAAATTACATATTGCATCAACATATTTCTAAATTATAAAATGCATTTTTGCTACACTTTTGAGTTTTGTGCTGTAGTAAAAAAAATGCAGTTGAACCTGGATAACTCAAACCTCCCTAATAGTTTCACATGTCACTTTTTTAAAGTCTCTGCTGGAAGAATATCCCCAGAAAGAATGCTTTACAAACTCTTTAAACTCAAAAGCTTTCCTCCTTAACCCTCCATGACTCAAAATTTCTAAAGGCCTTTTGTCTTTCATTTTATTATTGACAATACAGGAAAAATAAAGCAATAATCAAGAATGTAAGTTGATTTTTTAAAGGGATGAAGTGAATGATAAATAACCCCTTGCCTCCAAGTTCAGCATACTGTCAACTAATTTAAGAAGCTATTTAAATTTTGAAACACTACCAATTAGAATTTCCTGCAATTCTTTTTTTTCCCCTCTCTCAACAAAAAAGTGTTTGCTTCCCTAACATTAAAGAAAAGCCAACCCCTTGAAGTTTGACTTAAAAATAGGGTTGAATAAATGGACCCCTGAAATTTCCCTGGCTGATGTTTTCGCGGGGGTTTTGATTTCACGCTTTCCAGCCCGGAATCTTCCCGCAGGTACTCTGCTGGTTCAGAAGAAGATGTCCTCGATGACCTGGCTGGACTGACCAATGATGACCTGGATGGACTCATAGAGCTCCTGGCATCCTACAAACAGGGCTTCCGAGGCAGCATAGCAGCAGCAGGCGCCGGTGGAGTGAGCCAGACTGGGATTGTGGGCTACCCAGAGCCGACACGACCGCCGCCCTACATCCCACCGCCGCCGGGTTGCTGATGGTGATGTTGATGGTGTTGATGTTGCTGCGGCTTTGGCCGCGGCCAGTAGTTGTAGTAGTGCGGACTACGCGAGAAAGGAGTAAACAAGTTCAGTGTCTCGAGACGTAACTTTCCAAGGTCTTTTTTCTTTCAAAATACTGTACAGTAAAATCTCGTTACAACGAAAAGTAGGGGACCAGTAAAATAGCATTGTTGTAACGAATTTTTTTTTTTACAAGTTAACTCATTTAATACTGTGGATATTGGGTGGAGACAAAAAAAAAAGATTTCGTTGTAAGCGATTATTCGTTGAATACGAAATTTTACTGTGCACAGTGATACATCAGGTATCTTTAACTTGTGTCAACATCTTTGTGTAGGAAAAATAAAACAAGAAAAATTACCCATGGCCAGCTGCAAGCATAAGATAGCCCCAGCAGTAAAGTGCCAATTTGCAGCCATTTCCTTTCACAAAAACCTTCAAAGGACAGTAGCATTAAAAAAAAAGAACATTTTAACTGCCCCTTCCCAGTCAGAATCTTTTTCCTACAATCAGTTCCCAGAAACTCCTATAATATCCCAAATTTTTTTTTTTTTAATTTGTGTCCATAAATCACAGATTGCCTGCAGTATTAACCAAGGGTTGAAAACCCTCACTATATATGAACTTAATTGGTTCCAGAGGAAACCAAATTCAAATTTTTTCTAACTTAAAATATGAAGAATGAATTCATTCCTTGAACATGAAGAAAATTTACAATTTCTGTTCATGTGTGATCTCTTGATTGGTTGAGCTGCCTTGATTTGATTTTCCTTGAAAATGGCAACAAAAATGTTTCTTCATATCATAGCATCTGATTATACTCATTCAATAGCTACACTCCTAATTTTGACAGTTATCTCAATCATGCTTTCTAAAATCGGGACACTTCTCTTGTTTCCTTCAATTTTTCCCTCTTTAATGAATTTTTGTTTTTTTTTGTGAGCAGTAGTTTGAACATGAAAGTTTCCCCAACATTTTCAAAAATATTAGGATAGCCCCAGTAAAGTGACAATTTGCAGCCATTTTCTTTTACAAAAACCTTCAAAGGACAGTAGCATTAAAAAAATATTTTTAAAAATGTTGGTGCATGCCATAGAATCATAGATGAATCAGCAACCGTAAAATTTCAGATGAAATCTTAAACTGGCGCAGATAAAATGAGAATAAAGTCCCCTATTATTTGAGTACCATCTATACTTTAAATTATAAAATTTGAGCTATCACAAATCTTTAAATTTGAGCTATCACAAATCAAATTTAAACTCGATAGTGTTTAGAAATTTAAACTCGATAGTGTTTAGAAATTTAAACTCGATAGTGTTTAGAAATTTAAACTCGATAGTGTTTAGAAATTTAAACAGCTATCACCAATCTTTAAATTTGAGCTATCACAAATCTTTAAATTTGAGCTATCACAAATCTGTAAATTTCAGCAACAGAAAAATTACCCCCTGAAACTGAGGTACAAGTTTTATGTGGGAAAACATTTTCCTGCAAAATTTGAGCCAGAAATTTGAGGCGCACGTCGTTCTCTCCTGCGTGTGGTACTTGAGTATATACAGTATGTAGTACTGTACATTAAAATTTTGTGACAACGAAACCGTTGGCACCAGTAAAATAGCTTGAAATTTCGTCAAATAAAGGAACAATTATAACATTGCTGCGTTTGGCAGGGATACCTTAAAAACAACTTTGTTGTAATCGATCCAACGTTATATAACGAGATTCCCCTTGTATTTTGGAAGAATTCCCTTTTATGCATGAAAAAAGAAGAAGAAAAAAATTAACAGCTATGGAATTTTAATAAAACGCTCATCTCACAGGAGGCTCATCATCATCATCATCTTCCCGCGGCGGCGTGACTCCGAAATTCACTCTCACGGCGGCAGAGTTCCAGAGGGCGCTAGCTCTCGCCGGCGCCGGTCGGGACGCCTCAAAGCACCAGCAGCAGCAGCAGCGGCAGCAGCGGCAATTCGTGTCGTCATCGGCCGCGGGGTGCGCAGTCAGGAGCGCCCCGCAGCACAGGCGGTGGTGCAACGTTGTTCACGAGTTCAGGGTTGCGAAGCCGTTGCACGGCGACTTACGTGGCCCGCACGCCTAAATCATTCCCTTGGCACGAACGGCGTCGAATCCGCAACACGTTTTCAACTTGCCGCCGGTCATCCGGATACCGCCGCAGGTGACTAAAGAGGCGTCCCTGACTGCCGCCAGGCAAAAGGCGGTCAACGCGCTGCCGTATCGGCTGTCTCTCAACGACCGCCTGCGCAACATACTTTTCATGTCCTTCCGCGTCGTCGTCTTGAGGATGCCCCTAAACGTTCTTAAACTTTTGCCACTCTTAAAAGAGGACGAAGTGAAAACTAGATAAAGTTATTATGTAACGCAAGAAAATATAAAAAATATTCTCTTGGCAACAGTTGTCACATAATGTTGCAATCATCAGGGTTGCCATAAAAAGGCTGTCATCAGAATTGAATTAGATCTTAAGAAAGTGTAAAGATGTCTCTTGATTCTTTATATTTCAATACTTTACCAACATATTGTTTTGTGAATTTCAGGTCTGACAACTTTATTTCATGGGGAGATTTCTTACCCTTATTGCTGCGTTTACATATATGAGTCACTTGTTGTAATGAGGGTTGCCATAAAAAAGGCTGTTGTCAGACTTCAATTAGATCTTCAGAAAATACAAAGATATCAAGATGTCATTCAATTCTTTATATTTTGATACTCTACCAACATATTGTTTTGTGAATTTTAGGTCTGAAAACTTTACCTGATGAGGAGATTTCTTACCCTTATTGCTGAGTTAACATATGAGTCATTTGTTGCAATGAGGGTTGCCATAAAAAAAGGCTGTTATCAGACTTCAATTAGATCTTCAGAAAATACAAAGATATCAATAAGATGTATCTTTATTATTTACAAGCTGGGGGTGCCCAGCCACACCTGGGCATCATGTTTGGAATTTAAGACATATTTTACAATTTTATATTATTAAAATGGGGGTTGCCCACCCACATGTGGGCATCATGTTTGAAACTTTACAAAGATTCAAAAAATTTCCAATAAATCAGGGTATATGTAAAAAATAGGATGCCCCACCATACCTGGGCAACATTAGGTGGATACTTTTTAGGTGGATTAAAAAAATTTTCTATGAGCACAGGTCACTTGCTTTTTGATTTTGGGCCCAGATATCCCAGGCCACACTTGGAAAATTTAGAAAGTGCAGAAAATTTTTCAGGATAAGAACAGATCATCTGTTTACAGACACTGATTCATTCTGCTCAATGTACCACTTGTGACCAAGTGTGTGACACCTGCAACACAGCAAATTGTTTTCTTGCATGAACCCCAAAAAGTTCATTCAGTCATGCTGCAATATTCAGGAACTGATATTTTTTTAAGGGTGCATAGTTTTATTTTGTATCATAGTTCATTCAATCCAAAAGCTTCTGGCATTCATCACTGCACAGGTCACATTTGAAAACTTACAGGATACCATTGCATGAATGTGCAGTTTGGTTGAGAATTCAATTTTTGCCAAAATTTAAAATTTTCTTGCTCAAAACCTCATTGATCAACAATCCTGTCCAGGATATATGAACCATACACTTGCAAAATGGGACCCACCTTGTGTCCATCAGTAACCTCATACTTTGATCAATGCACCTGTTGTGGCCTTGTACTTGCTCAAAACCTCATTGATCAACAATCCTGTCCAGGATATATGAACCATACACTTGCAAAATGGGACCCACCTTGTGTCCATCAGTAACCTCATACTTTGATCAATGCACCAGTTGTGGCCTTGTGGGCAAAGCTTTTGCATAAGCTAAGAGATTCAAAGGCAAATCACAAAGAGGGCACCTATTAGCAGGTAAAAATAAGTTTGTTGAAAATATTTCATTATGAGAGTAGGTTATAGGGTGAATTTATATCTGTTTTGAGGCTAAGATAATTTTTCGTGGGGTGCAAAACAATGCCAAAAAAGTATTGGGTCAAACCTCACAAAATTGAAAATACCCATCAACCTATCCTATTGTTCAATTTACCACACCTTGAATCTACCCTACCTTACAATATCCTACTCAAAAAGCTACCCCAGTCCACCATAAAATATTTTACACATCAAACTACCCTATATTCGGGTGCCCAGTCATACCTGGCATCATGTTTGATGTTTCAGATGTATTATACAAATTTATATATGACTATAAAGCTGGTCACATGTTTTGTGTCCACATGTAATCTCATATTTGGACCCAATGCTCCATGCATTGGCACATTAGCAGGGGATTATATCACCCATTACAAACTCTTGGTTGCATCTTCCAAGATTTTCAATATTTCTTTCATGTCTTTTGAAAAAAAATACTTTTATGCATGAGTATGAGCAGTGGGATTTGCCCACTAAGTCTGGTAATCAGCATTATTTTTGAGACTTTGAGAGTTGGAAATCCATTTTGGAAATTTGAAGTTCTGTGCAGTAAATTTTAAAAAAACAAATTGTCAAAGTTGAAAAATGGAAATTTTGAGTGTTTAAAAAAGTTTTTAAATTTTAAATCATGCTTTTGGTCATTTTTGTTGTTTAAAACGTTCAAATAATAGGGGAAATCATTGGAATTTCAATACTTCTAGGAAATTAACATGTGGTGCAGAAGTTTGGGTTTTAGAAATTGTCTAATTGCAAAGCAAAATGAAGAAAAACAGAAACAGAAATTCAAATTTTTCAGTTCTGCTCTCTCTGACTTTAGACAGAGAGTTGCTGGCGGACGCGTTGTATGAAAAGTACAGGAAGGCGCAGCAGCAGAACTCCTACGGGGATTTGCAAGAATTTGAAAACGGTGAGAATTTTCTCCTGCTTCACTTTTGATCTATTTATTATTATGTAACGCAAAAAATATAAAGCATATTTCCTTGGCAACAGTTGTCACTTAATGTTGCAATCATCAGGGTTGCCATAAAAAGGCTGTCATCAGAATTGAATTAGATCTGAAGAAAGTGTAAAGATGTCTCTTGATTCTTTATATTTCAATACTCTACCAACATATTGTTTTGTGAATTTCAGGTCTGACAACTTTATTTCATGGGGAGATTTCTTACCCTTATTGCTGAGTTTACATATATGAGTCATTTGTTGTAATGAGGGTTGCCATAAAAAAAAGGCTGTTATATCAGACTTCAATTAGATCTTCAGAAAATACAAAGATATCAAGATGTCTCTCAATTCTTTATATTTTGATACTCTATACCAACATATTATTTTGTGAATGTTAGGTCTGACAACTGCATTTGATGAGGAGATTTCTTACTCTTATTGCTGAGTTTACATATGAGTCATTTGCTGCAATGAGGGTTGCCATAAAAAAGGCTGTTGTCAGACTTCAATTAGATCTTCAGAAAATACAAAGATATCAAGATGTCTCTCAATTCTTTATATTTTAATTCTCAACCATCATATTTTTCTGTGAATTTTAGGTCTGACAAATTTATTTGATGGGGAGATTTCTTACCCTCATTGGTTATTGCTGAGTTTACATGTGAGTCATTTGTTGTAATGAGGGTTGCCATAAAAAAGGCTGTTATCAGACTTCAATTAGATCTTCAGGAAATACAAAGATATCAAGATTTCACTTGATTATTTATATTTTAATACTCAACCAACATACTTTTGTGAATTTTAGGTCTGGCAACTTCATTTGATGAGGAGATTTCATACCTTTATTTTGTTGAGTTTACATATGAGTCATTTGTTGTAATGAGGGTTGCCATAAAAAAGGCTGTTATGAGACTTCAATTAGATTTTCAGAAAATACAAAGATATCAAGATGTCTCTTGATTCTTTATATTTTAATACTCTACCATCATATTTTTCTGTGAATTTTAGGTCTGAAAACTTTATTTGATAAGGATATTTTTAAACTTTTTTTTTGTTGAGTTTACATATGAGTCATTTGTTGCAATGAAGGTTGCCATAAAAAAAGGCTGTTATCAGACTTCAATTAGGTTTTCAAAAAAATATAAAGATATCAAGATAACTCTTGATTATTTATATTTTAATACTCAACCATCATATTTTTCTGTGAATTTTTGGTCTGAAAACTTTACTTGATGGGGAGATTTCTTACCTTTATTTTGTTGAGTTTACATATGAGTCATTTGTTGTAATGAGGGTTGCCATAAAAAGGCTGTTATCAGACTTCAATTAGGTTTTCAAAAAATATAAAGATATCAAGATTTCTCTTGATTATTTATATTTTAATACTCTACCAACTTATTGTTTTGTGAATTTCAGGCATGGCAACTTTATTTGATGGGGAGATTTCTTACCCTTATTGCTGCGTTTACATATGAGTCATTTGTTGCAATGAGGGTTGCCATAAAAAAAGGCTGTTATATCAGACTTCAATTAGATTTTCAAAAAAAATACAAAGATATCAAGATTTCTCTTGATTATTTATATTTTAATAATCCACCAACTTATTGTTTTGTGAATTTCAGGTCTGACAAATTTATTTGATGGGGAGATTTCTTACCCTTATTGCTGAGTTCACATATTGAGTGAATGCTCCTCAGCTAATTTCTTGTAAAAGAATGGAAGTGTTTCTTTTTGTTTTTGAAAAGAATAGAATAACAATGTACAGTACTGTGACTTCATGCAACCAACAAGCAATGAGCATGCATATAGAGAAAGGCAGGAATCTTTATAAACTTTGCAGTCCAATATAGAGTCAATCTTGGACTGCAACGTTTGAAACAAGCTTTTTTGAATTTTCAAAAAATTTTTAATTGCCCAATAAT
This sequence comes from Notodromas monacha, assembly GCA_905338405.1. Taxonomy (NCBI): domain Eukaryota; kingdom Metazoa; phylum Arthropoda; class Ostracoda; order Podocopida; family Cyprididae; genus Notodromas; species Notodromas monacha. The sequence goes on from CAJPEX010001121.1 coordinate 39,532, forward strand.
ATTAGAAAAATTCAAAGAAGCTTGTTTTAAATTTTGTTATTCTGGATAAGAAACTCGAATTATCAGAAAATTTATTTCCACGGCCCTGCTACAACAAAACGTTTGAATCAATGCTCATGCTTTGACCAACTGGTGGACTTAACATATTATCAAACGGAATTAAGACAATAGTTTGACAATCCGAATCAAAATAGTAGCCTGAGGCATTCAGAAAAGACATCATAATAATCATAACAGGAAAAGTTGTTCAGCAGGTATCTGCTAATCAGCAGTTGGTACCAAACAATGTCAGTTCCGCAATTGGACAAATATGCATAAATAGCAGTAGCAGAAAAAAAAGCGCCACCAAATAAATAAAACAATTTTTATTCGCAATAATTGATAGAAATGTCAAAACCTTCATAGATTAGCGAAAGTATTTTCCTCGCCTATATACAGACTTACAGTCGCTTTCATTTCGGCTAATTCCGCATTTTGGACATAATTTAGCACGTACATAAAAATAATCTCCATGAATACTGTAACTCAACTTTTCTCTTTCCCTTCTGATATCATCAATATTCTTTCAATGTCCCATGAAAACACAGTGAGACCCCAAGACCCCGATATGTGTGAATAATTGGTGAATCAGGAGTGTCCTGATGTCGGAATGTCCCTAAGTTGAGTCGCATTTTCCGTTAGACTTTAATGCTAATGTATTTAATTAGTTCTCCTTTTGTCAAAAATTAGAAATAAGTCCTCAAAAATGTAATAAAAAAATTTTCTCTCAACTTCAAGTTGTAGAAAACAGCAGTGCAGAACAGAATTTCATCTTTTGGTATCAAAAGGAGATTGAAAAGCAAAGAAAAAGAATAAGTCTTGCTAGAATTTGCACAGATGATAGAAAAAAAATCTCTGAAAAAAAGAAGCACAAAATCAGCTTGATTATGAATTAAAGTGAATTTACTTGATAATTTTATTTTATTTTTGTGAATATAAATAGCTCAATTTCTTTGAAAGATATAAAAATTAAAAAAAAGAAAATGTTTCGATTTTTCGGGAAAATTTTCAGGAAAGTGCTTCCAACTCGAACCAATGTCCAGATCTTAAGCCTGATTTTTTTGTTTTTGGTTTTCAAGTGTTCCCAAGTCAAATTGTCCGTATGCTGGGTTGTCCGCATATCGGGGTTCTCACTGCATTTCATTCAAAATCGCGTTTACGTAAAAGTGGCTGATTGCGAATCACTCCGGAACCCGAGAGAAATGACCAACTTTGGGAATCCTTCAGATTCCAGCAAAGCTCGAAAACCCTGCCACACATTCAGTAAAAGCTTTCGTCACACACGGTTTTACATGAAATATACGAGTGAAAAATAAATAAGAACACTTGAGCCACCCAGGGAAACAACTGTCATCACTGAAGCTCGTAAATTTTCACGATAGATGAATGCCCTGGAATGCAGGGGATAATTGGACCGCATTCTTCTCGCGTCGAACCCGCCCGAGGGCATCAATCACGGATTCGTAGGCATAGCCAAATAAATTCCTTTGCGCGAAGTGTTTCCACAAAATATATATTTTATACGGGCACACATACATACAGGGCAAAGTTGGCAATTTAAAAAAAAAATAATTTTCAAACAGCATAAAGATGAGTCGTTAACAGATGACTCATGAAATGCTCTCTATTATTGGTGGAATTTAAATATTTATTGAATTTACGTGACAGGTGACTCATCATGTGATCTTGATTACTGATGAAATTTAGTGTTCATTAAATTCATCTGAAAAATGAGAAAATAAAGGAGCTTTTTTTTAAAGATCAGATTAGAAATTCTTGGTCTGAACTTTATTCTGACTCCGGAGGATGCATTTCAAATTTTCTAAATAAATCCAGTTAGACCCCCAGACGCGGACATAATTGATGCATCAAGAGTGTCCCAAAGCTGAATTGTCCCTAAGTTGAGTCTTGTTTTCCCATAGACTTACATTATATAAATTTTAATTGGTGTTTTATGGAAGAAATATTCTCCAGAATTCCATGAAAAAAATTTTTTTGCCACTTGAATTTGATTCAGTGAATACCTTTTCAACCCAATAAGAACATTTCGAGCATTGAATAGTATACTGCTGTACATTTAATTGAAACGTTGGCATCTGTAAAAAGAACATCCATGTCACAAAAGGAGAAGGAAGTCCCACTGTGCTATAGGTATTTTTTTTTAATCAGCTGAATGGATGGGAAAGTGATGGGAAAAGTACCAAAGAATTTTTCTTGCATAGATCTTATGGTTGGGAATATCTGCTTCTTGCAATTAAGCCTAATAAACTTCAATTTTCCCAAGATTTATTGCCAATTTTATCAAGCAATGTCCACATGTCGAGTCAGTGTCTCTATGTTGGGCCATTTTTATGACTAAAAAAATAATAATAATAAGTGTCCCTATGTCGAATTGTCCCCATGTCGAGGTGTCCACATGTGAGGGTCTCACTGTACTGGATCAATAAGCAATACTTTTTATTTTTACAAAATCCGGTTCACTCTGCTGTATTTTGTTTTACTCAAAGTCTTCTTTGATCTCAAGTCAATCGGAAATAATTATGTCGAATTTTAGATTCATATACCGTAATTCTCAACTAAAATGAGTCATTTCCTGTTTATATAAGGTAAAAAAAAACATCGATCAGGTGTTGGAATGAAGGAATTCATTGACTTCGGAAAGGGAAAGAATTCTTGCACTTTCCGGGATTTGTGAGCTCTTGAATACGGGGCATTCAGGAGTAGGCATTTTTGTCATTTTTTTCCCCCTGCATCAAGGATAACTTTCGAAAATTACCTATAGAAATAAGCGTTCAGCCGAAAAGCAATTTCCTCGTAATTAACAATCCGTGGTCATTTTCTCTGACATCTGCTTCATTTATTTTTTTAATGAGAAAATTCGAAAGTTTTCTGAGACAATATATATCCACCATAGTTGGTAAACTTGTGTTGCCCCGTAAATTTAGCCTTTTCTTAGATACATAAATATATATACTTTATATATTATAACAGAGCTTTTTTATGCATATTTCTATAAGGCATTTATACCTTACGCATATGTATTTATATTTTAAATACATTCCCGTTCAATAGGTAAACACAGATGGGCTTGTCTAATTGAGAACAATATTCAATAAGAGACTGGAACCATTTTTTTTAAGCAAAAGAACCTTTATAAGATGGGGAGAGAACCCTATGAGGCCAACAAAATTGTTTTACAGAGAAAATCCTTGTAAACAAGATCATTGTGAAGAGAGTCCACCTGCATGAAGATTTTTTTTATCTCAAGACCCTGTCAGAATTCCCTTAGGAACAATGCATTAAAAATATATCTGAGGCTTTTCCTCTCAAACCTCCATAACTCAAAATTTTCTGAGGCCTTTTGGCTATTATTTTCTTGACACAGGAAAGAGAAAATCAATAAAAAAGTAACTCAACGTGTTTTGAAAGGAAATGAGAGACTAATTGGGAAAATGAATCCCTAACTCCATTCTCAGCATCTTATCAGCTGATTTAAGAAGTCATTTGAGGCCCAGAATTTCACCAGTTACAAATTCACTGCAAATCTTTGATGTTTCCCACACACAAAAAAATGTTTGCTTCCCAAACTCAAAACTTCCCTATCTTGATTTTGTTTTCCTAATTCCTTAATGAAAATTGACTTAGAGAGTTTTGACTTTGCAGTACATATATAATATACGAGGGTTCTAACAAAAGTTCTTGGAGTAGCAATGAAAATGGCATACAATTAAGCTGAAAAAAATTTATTCTCTAGCCAAAAAATATTCTTTGGCACACACAAAAAATCAGCCCGGTTTGACAATTTTTAAAGATTTTTTTGCAAAATTCAAGCAATGAAAATGGCATACAATTAAGCTGAAAAAAATTTATTCTCTAGCCAAAAAATATTCTTTGGCACACACAAAAAATCAGCCTGGTTTGACAATTTTTAAAGATTTTTTTTCAAAATTCATCCACATAGAGTTTTGCTCTCCACTCAAAAAATGAGGCGCCCTTCTTTTGCTGTAGCCCAGCTTTCCCCTCAGAATTTTTGAAATCAACTTGGCATTCTTTCTAAGGGTTGCCTCCAGGTCATCCAAGGCAATTCCGCCATTTTCATCAAATGCCGCCTTCACAGGCGCTAAAATGGCGGACAATGTGGCGGCCGTCGTACATATACAGTATATATATGTATTAAGATTAGACCCTTCTTTGAGCTTTATCCTTCGAGCTTAGACCGGCGTTTTATTGAACAATACAGTGAATTACTTTGTTCCTAAAAATTTATGTCGAGAAGCGAACAGATTTTAATGCAGATATATTTTTTTTGGCGTAGTGAAGATGTGATTTAAATGAAAAACATGGTTTTCTACTCTTGCTTTGTTTTCTTCTTCATTTGTCAGAGAGAGACCTGATCTCACCTGCTGGACACGTGTCCCCGGGGTCCGACGTATCTTCACCACCCCGAGACACCGGCAGAACCCCCATCTCGACGAACCTGACCTCTCCACCGGCAATCGCCCTATGTTCAGCCTCTCCTTCCCTTTCTTCTTCTTCTTCATTATCCTCCTCGTCCTCATCGTCATCATCCTCGTCTTCTTCTTCGTCATCATGTTCACCCAACAAGCCCACGCTGGTTCGTCCGGTCTGCGTGAAACCCAGCAGTGCAGCATGCAAGGACTCGAACCCGCTATCCGTCACGTCCCTGACAACCCGGACAACCCCGTCTGTCGTCAGCAGTTCAGCCAGCATTTGCACCAGCACCCATAACAGCCCGAGTCCCTTCGGTCTCCTCAAGTTCGCAGCTCATCGCGCAGGCCTCGACTTGAGTCCATTCGCCGCCGCGTCCGTATTGCGAGACCGACTCGGCATGTTCCAGCACCACGCCTCTCACCTTTTCCCGACCAGCAGTACTTGCAACTCTGTTCAGAATAACTGCAGTACTAGCACGGGACCGCACGCATTTCCGGACTTTGCGACGTGGCTGAGCAAGCACGGCGGCGGCGGCGGCGGCGGTGGCGGTGGAGGCACTGGGATGGCGAATGGCGGCATTGGCTTAGGTGGTGGTGGCATCGCAGGGAATAATATGAGCTCCACTGCGGGGTTGGATGTGGGGGGAGTAGGTGGGGGTCAGCAGTTGTTGCGACCCGGGACAGGGAGTTACGGGGACGTTTTCACGTGTGTCAAGTGCGACAAGATGTTTTCCACGCCGCACGGGCTGGAAGTGCACGCCCGGCGGTCGCATAATGGGAAAAGGCCATTCAGCTGCGAGCTCTGCAACAAGAGCTTCGGGCATGAAGTCAGCCTCACACAACACAAGTTAGTCTTATCTATCCCTACTGTACAAATTGTTAACCCTGAAACTTTCTTTTTCAGAAATAAAAAGGAAAAAAGGGGAAGAGAAAAGTACCATATTTACTCAAGTACCATGCGCCCTCAAGTAAGGGGTGCACAGGGTTTTTCAGTTGGAAATTTGGCTAAAATTGTGTACCCAAGTAAGATGCTCACCCCATTTTTAGTGAATCTAAATCCATAAAATTTCAAAAATAAATTCAAAAAATTTGAATTTAGACATGAATTGAACAAAAATTGGATCAATTTTCAACTTTTTCAGTAAAAAAAGTTTTCTTGTTACATTTGTTCAAAATTTCTCCATTATAATTGAGTATAATGCACACAGAACTTCCTAAAACTTCTTGAAAAATGTGTACCTGCTTATGACATGCATCCCTTTTTTTCTTCTGGAATTTGAGAAAAAAGGTGTGTGGTATTTGAGTAAATACGGTAGAGTACTTACTCAGACTTTGGTTTAATGTTTTACAACTATTGATAATATTTTACACCTGAGATGCAGTAATATATTGTTAAAAGAAACTTAAAGGGAACTACGAGAAAATGTTAAAAATGCTGTACTGAATAATATGTTATATATAGTACATCAGTCAACCCTCTTTAACCCTTCTGTGGCAAAGTTTGACTTTTTTGCAGATTTTGGGTGCACTCAAGAATGGCATTTAAAAAAAACCATGACAGTGTGTGTAGAGCAAAGTCAGGAAAAATCCTGCCATTTTTTAAATTTCCCACAGAAAAAAATTCACTTGGAAATGAAAAAAAAAAAATTCTTCAAGGCTCCCTTTTTTCCCCGTGGCCTTGTGCTGTTCCCCCATTCAAAGATTAAATTTAAGCTTGAAAGCCAGGAGCCCAGGTTAGAGGTCAATATGGAAAACAACTTAGGACCTTCCCAGCATTTCTTTACTAAATCCAACTTTGCCCTTCCCCACCTGGCAGGGGTTGCATACTCTTATGGAAAAATTGTTTGTAGGTCCAAGGGGAAAAAGTCCAACTTTGCCCTGGGATGGAAAAGAGGCTGCCACCATCCACGGGTTAAATCAAACTTCAAGGGACCTGCAAAAAATTTTTGACTTGGGGAGGTTTTCAGTTGGGGGAAAGAAGCATTTCTGTGATGGGGGAAAAGGATAGAAGAATGCAGGGTAAAATGTGATCGGTAATATTCTAGGCTTTAAATTGATTCTTGAATGAGTTGACAGGATGGATGCTGACATTGCAGGCAAGGGTTCATTTGCCCTTCTTTTCAAAACACATCATTATTTTGTATTGCTTTTGTATTTCATGCATGAAGAAAAAAAATAGTCAGATGATCTAAGAAAATTTGACTTATGGAAGTTTGCAAGGAAAAGCCTTTGAGTAAAACAAATTGGAATGCATTTTTTCCAAGGGAATCCAGAAAGGGACTTGAAACGCAATAGTGGCTATCATTTCTTTATACAGGAAAGAGAATTGCTATTTAAAAAATTGTGTTTTGTTTTGAAAGAAAGTGAAAGACCAATTTGGCAAGTGAATTATTACCTCAAAGAAGGGACTTGAAACGCAATAGTGGCTATCATTTCTTTATACAGGAAAGAGAATTGCTATTTAAAAAATTGTGTTTTGTTTTGAAAGAAAGTGAAAGACCAATTTGGCAAGTGAATTATTACCTCAAAGCTCAGTATCCTGTCAACTCATTCAAGACAAATCCAAGCCCTGAATATTCAGGTGGTACCTCACAATTTGACAATAATCAATTGCTGGACTAGGGTTGAATTGTGATGTGGTTAAATTGCAAGGCACTTTGTAAACTTGAGAAATATTAGCATAAAAATGAGAAAAAAATTGCCAAAGCAGGCCGCATTCTGGGGCAGAGGTTGAATTGTAAGTCAATCTCCCTGAAAATTCAACCGTTGAACTGTGGAATGGTCAAATTGAGGGAGGTCAAATTGCAAGATGTCACCTGTATTGCCATTTCAAAATTTCTGCAGATTTTTATTGTTCCCAAAAAATATTTTCTAGTGTCCTGATCTGGAAAGCTCTCCATCACTCAAATTTTTTTCTGGTCCCTTGAAATTCGACTTAGTGAGGTTTGGCTGTACTTTATTTGTAAAACCAACTCCTTGTTCACAAGTTACAAATAGAGGCAAACAATTCATAATTTTATAGCAAACGAAAAAGAAAGCGTTCTTCATGGATTCTCCGAAACGTTACCCAACTGTAACACGGGTTTTGTCTTGAATTCACAGAGCAGTGCACACTTCGGAAAAGTCCTTCGATTGCAAGCAGTGCGGGAAGACTTTCAAACGTTCATCAACGCTATCTACCCACCTGCTTATTCACTCGGACACCAGACCATATCCATGCCAGTATTGCGGGAAGCGGTTCCATCAGAAGTCTGACATGAAGAAGCATACCTACATTCATACGGGTAAGTGAAAAGACCAATGCACCTAAAAATGTCTGTTTGCAGCATCATACATTTGTCATAATAATAAAAGTAAAAATGAATAAATAAAACCCTCGATACCTCAGAACCATTCAGCTAAAAAAAAGTGCTTGCCATTGAAATTGTGTGCTTTTTTTGTTGGAATTCCAATTTTTAAAAGAATCCATTTTCTTCAGAATTTTTTCACGCGTCCTTTTTGCGTTATATCTTTCCTTTTTGTATCGAAGATTAGTAAAAGTTATGCGTTATCGAAAAATCAGGTCACCACCAAAAGTGAAAGGCACTAATCTCCGGAAAGAGTTTCTGATTGACCCATGAAATCCTTTTTCCAAGTATTTAAATAGATCTTCAGAAAAAAGGGGAAACTTGATTCTTGGCGGACGAATCTTTTGGCGTGTTTCTATGCGAATAAAACAGAATAATGATTTAGTCCTGAGGTTAAGGATACGATTTCCGTATTGCTTCTACAAGTAAAACTCCGTGTCTTTCCCAAAAATACCGTAAGTCCCTTTAAAAAAATTTGCATTCCATCGAAGTTGATCCCCTATAGTTTTACCATATACTGTACCTTACATTTTCACGTGTGTCCTTCTTCTATATCGCCCCACTCAGTATTCAATTACTTTGCCTCTATTTTTTACGCTTTTTCAATCTCGACAAAGATTTCGTAAACCGAAATCATTCCACAACTGTTCGAAAAAAAAGTTCTGATTATAATGATTCTTGAATTTGTTGCTTTCGTCTTCAGGCAGTACGAGCTATTCTGAAAAAAGCTTCTACTGTTGCGTGTCAAAAACAAATACTGTACTCAGATTGAATTTATCTTTTGTAAATGCAGTATCGTGCATCGTATTTTGACCATACGCCACTTTGATGCACATCACTTTTTATTCTGAAGAATTACAGTACAGAACCGCACCTCTAAGCCAGAATACTTCGCTGCTTCATTTTTTTTTTTTTTTTTACATGGAATGAAGAAGATTTTTGCCTCTGATGTTTCTCGGTTAAACATAGGGCTACTCCAGCCACTTAACAAAACTGTATGCAAGTCCGTCTCTAAGCAGAGCAGTATATGTGTAAGTTTTTGTTTTTAGCGCGAAGTGTCGAAAGTTTTTAGGCAAGCCGTCCGCGAAAATTCAATAAAAAAACAACAACTGTCAAACACGTGACAAAAACGAACGGTATATGTACTGTATAAACGAAAGAATAAAAAGACATACTGTAATTGTACATCAGAGCATGAAATCTTTGTGCAACACCGGGAAATGTTCCCGGGGGATGCATATATAGCTTTGAAGTCGAAGCATTCCAAGCACGCGCGTCTGGAACAACCCAAACGCCAGATTTCTCCCTGACGCCATAAATCCGACTGACATGAAGAAGAAGAAGAAGAAAAAAAAACAATTCTCGCACATCCTCTTGTGCGATTTTCCTTTTTCTTTTTACGTTTTTGTTTTGTTTTGGAATGCGTCTATTGAAAGCAGCACATTTTGCCTCAATGCTTCCCTTGTGGCACCTCATCTGGGGTTGCGTGTGCATGGGAACCTAAAACAACAAGAGTAGGAGCGGAGCCGAACCCAGTCCTTGACCCCTACTTAGTGGAAGGCTTCGACTTCCAAACTGGAGTTTAGGTTTACAAGAGAAAGTGTAAGTGTATAAAAGGGACAAAATTTTCGAAATTTTTTCAATTATACGTATCGCTTAAAAACAAGCCGGTAATCGAACAGTAACATGCCATTCGAAGCCGACTTAAAAAAAAAAAATTAGTCGGATTTCGGAATTCTCCTCTTGTTTCAGAGGTTCAGTATGTTCAACAAAAAGTAATGAAATCTCAACTATATCTGATTTAGCAATCATCCGCGCCCAAAGCTCAACTCGATCAGATCGAGAAAAGAAGAAATCAAAAGCAGTCAATCTACTTCCATTTCACACAGAAAATTTCTATAAATTAACATCATCATGAAAAACTATTAAACAAACGAAAATTAAGCGTAAATGATCTCGAGAAAAATAGTAGAGAAGAACGTCGCATAAAAGCAGACTTTCTTTTTAGATTCAATTTCATGCGACTATCGTTCGTCGGTATGATTTTAAGCTGAAGATTTGCTAGATTTGTACTGCATTTTTCCGTTTCAAAATTTGAAAAATGGTGATGATTTAGTGAATTGTTGGTTTTCATAATCTGTGTCTACATATAATGAAGGTAATTCCTCCGTATTCATAAAAATTATCCTACATATTCTTGTCATGGATGAAGGGTTTCATCCGCAAGCTGCTCAGAAAATCGATGGTACAGCGTCAGATGGAAATTTATTGACTTTGTCACCGTCGATATGCAAGGATTCATACAAATCGTAGAGAATGCACTAGTGTCTATATAGACAAAGAAGGACTAGACACTAATAACGACAAGCTGTGCACACCAGACATTTGTAAGAAACCAGACAAACACACCAAAAGGATTTGTTTCATGTGATATCATCTTTTCATCCCTAGCGCACAATTTCCCGCTTTCCTAAGATTGTGTCGGGGGTTAAGCCAGGGGTCGATCCAAAATATCGGACTACTTCACTTTCATTCGGTTATTAAGTACCCTACGTGTAATATAAAAATTGAGTAACATTGATTGAAGCAGCAACGATTCAAAATTACATTCGTAATGAGAGCGAGTCGTTTTCCTCCTGCTGCTGTGAGGCCGAAAAATTGAGTTCGTATTTTCCAGAAAATCAGCGATAATGTGTGAAAAACTAAACTTGAAACAATTTCATTGATTGTCGTGCCAAGGCCAATTAATTCATGGAATTTGTTTCGAGGCATTGATGCATAGGCTTCTTTTAAAGCGAACTCTTTTAACGGCGACAATAAATGTTTCTCTTAAGAACAAAAACCATTGGATTTTCGGATTTTTGAACAACTGTTCATCCAGGTCATTATTTTTCTACGCTTGATCGATTTAAAAATTTGAAACCTTCCTCATCAATTGTGAAGCAAGTTTTTGATTTCACAAACCCTGTCAAAATTTGAAAAAAAATCTCTATCTAAACAAGAGTCCATAATTGTTTCAATTCGTTGAGCGAATGGCGGATCTTTTTCCCAGTTTTGCACATGTAACATTGACATTCAATCGACTGAAAATACAGATTTTTAGTTCAAGTAGCTCTTCCAGATTTTAACTTCCCAACTTAGTCACGTACAGTACTGTATAATAATTTTACATCATCGCTCTTCTCGATAACTTTCAAGAAGGAAAAAAAAAACTTCTTCCGCTCCAACTTTTCTGAACGCACATAGCAAAAACTTTCATGACAACTTTGCTGAGCGTGTCGCTCAAGTGGATCCAGGGATCCGTGAGACAAGGATAATTTATTTATACCCTCGGAAGAGGATTGCGGTTATTACTCCGTTGGTTGGCGACTCTTGTCCTGATCCCGACCCGGGTTCGACGGTGTCCTACGGGGGTTTACCCTAGGGATTTACCCAGTCACTCTTCAGGGAACCCTGCTGCACGCGTGTGCAAAAATCTCCCATGTTCTAATCACTATACACACGTCGGATTTCTCTTTTCTAGCCCTTTTTTCTGCTATCTCTTCTGACTGGGTCATTTGTCGGGGTTTTGTTCTTCTTCTGCATTATAAGCAAAGGAATAATGGGGATTTAAAGGGTGACTCCGGAGTGATTAAAGTTAGCTTTACGGAAATACATGAGTGAAAGGAAGCCTACACTCAAATAACGGATTAGAAAATGTAATTGGATATAATGTTTTAAAATTTTATTTAAAACAGTGGGCATCTGCTTTATGACAGGCCCAAATAATGACAAATCCGCTTTATGACACCCTGCTGACTTCAAAATTTTCTCCTCATAATGACACCAAACTCCTGATATATGTCGGCCAGAGACACCATCAGGCCCATAAAAAAAATCAAATGTGTGCAGCCTCCAAGATAGTATTTTTCATATGTTACAGGTTTATTAGAGGAATGCATTTTATGATTTTTCTGATTTCAGGGAAGTATACTGTATGCAGTAATTGCTCAATTGGTTTTTTACTTGACCTTTTAACTGCACTGCACTGTACAACTGTACAGTAATAGTCTTCTGAAAGTTTGTATCTAAAAAAATTAAGGACTCCGAGAATGTGGATATGAGTCTGTTTCCTCATTCTGCAAGGATGTCTTTTATAGAACAATTTTTGGCAACATTCTTTCAAATTTTAACAGATTCTGATGCTAGGAATTTTATTGCGTGCATTAATCAAGCATTGAAGTACAGTATATTTTTTAAACATACTTTTTTCCTAAGAGATTCATCTTGATGAGCAAGAAAAAAGTTAAGATCAGTGGTGGCTTATTTTAAAAAGGCTACAAACAAAAAAGGTCACACAATTTCTCTTTAAAAAGACTACACCAAAAACGTAGCTTCAAAATTCAACAAATTTCAAAAATTTAGATTTCAATTCAGATTTTGGTTCTTAGAATGCACAAAAATGATAATGTATTGGATTTGGTAATTTTTGTGTGGTTCTTCTGCTTGTTGAAGTAATTTATTCTTTCCCATCACAAAAAATACTTGAAATGTATCAGAGATGCATCAGTGTTGTACAAAATATGCAGAACACAGTTGAACCTTGATAACTTTAACCTTCATAAATCAAATACATTCCTATGTCAGCATTTTTCTAAGTCACTGCCTGAATTCCCTTAGAAACAATGCATAATAAGACTCTCTGCCTCAAAGGCTGTTTTCCTCTCAAACCTCTGTAACTCAAATTTTCTGATGCCTTTTTGGAGATTATTTCCTTGAAAAAACCAAAGGCAAGGATTAAGAAATAACTTCATGCATTTAAAGGAAAGGTAAGACTAATTGGGCAAATCAGTCCCTTGCCTTTAAGTTCAGCATCCTGTCAACTCATTCAAGAAGCAATTTAAGACCCAGGATATCACCCATTACATTTAGTGCAATTCTTTTTTCATCACCGAACAAAAATGCTTGTTTCCTCACTCAAAACATCTCTAACTCGAATTTGTTCATTTGCCCCTTTAAATTTGACTTGAATAGGTTCAAATGCATATTGTTTATAGAAATGCAACATTTTTTCCAATGAAGTCTGCATCGGAAAAAAAAAATCTCGAAGAACAATTGTTGTTCGAGATTTTTTTTTCCGATGCAAATTTTTTAAACGCCCTATAGACAACAATTTCTTGAAAATTTTTAGATTTTAGAAGGGACCTGCTTTATGTCAAGAAATTAGTCCGTCGATTTCAAAGTATTTTTTAAACATGCTTTTGGGATTATTTGCTGAGTCCTGCGTTCGGAGTGGTGCCGATAACTCCTACTAACTCGGGTTGATATTTGACCAAGTTACACATTTTTTTTCTGGGAAAAAGGGCAGTTTGTGACTGAACAAATGCTGAATGAGGGCGAGCGGTTTTGTGACGCTTAGTGACCCGAGTTTGATTTGCGCCGCTGTCGACGGCGTTGCGATGACGAATGCGACGGCATTGATTGATGGCTTACTTAAGCGGCCCTGTTTTATGTCCCCTGAGTCCGCGATCTTTTTTTCTTTCCTTTTTGCGAAAAACGATAAGGATATCTTTATTGCCGTGCATGTCTTCTGCTGTGGTTAAGTAGTGGCAATCTAGACCGGGAATCTCGAAAAACAGCAGAATGGCTGAGCAAACATAACCTAATTCCCTGTAAACGATGAGTTTCAAGAAAAAAGCCTCGCGAAGTTTTCGCATGAGAACATGAAGTGCTGACGATTGCATAATTTTTTTTATTCACTAGATGCTAAAAATTCACAAGTTTGTCTTTTTCTTATCACTGAATTCAAGCCAGCAGCGATGACTTGATCACAAATTATGCCCCAACGACAAAAAAATTTGCTTAAGCGATAGAAGTGAAAAACAAAAAGCATGAACAAATGGCGCAACTGTCGAATAAGTTGTCGGGACAAGCACTTTAACTCTGTATATAAACCTGCAGCTTTTTAGGCGTAGAATAATCAACTGATGCAATGAAGCGGTCTCAAAATCTGATCAGAAATTGAGAGTGAAATCCTTATAGCTTAGACAAAAAGTGTCTTAAAATTCAGCCCCAACCATGTCATAATGGTGACACCACAAGAGCAAAACATTGGAAAAAGGTTATTAAATCATCTGCAGAGTTGATGAAACTCCTGCTTTGAAATGAGGACTAAAATTTCCGCCAAATGCAGTACATCAGTGATTTTTATTCTGCTCTCATTCAAAAACAATGGTTCTCTATCTCTCATAGTAATGAATTAAATGATTTAACTCCTCTTCAAAAATATCAAAATAATATTGATTGCGCATGAAATTGAACACTTACATCACACAAACAGGATTTGAGTGAAATCTTGGATCAGTTCAATTGTCATCAATTTTGCATCGCTGTCAAACAAAGTTAAATTTCCTGCCATATGCTGGAAGCAAATGCACACAGCACGCATACATCATTTTCAATAACCTGAATATTTTCAGCATTAATGAACGAGTAATGAAGAAATAAATGAGCTACAAAAATATTTTGGCACTTTTAAAATTTAATGAAAAGACTCTTTGGAAAATCTCAGAGGACCAAGATAAACTGTTGACCTTATATGATTTCTCATCAAAGATTCTCTCCAATTTCTATGATCAACTAAACCTTATCTGAGAGCAGGCTGAAAATCTTGTGCTTTAATTTGGGTTTAGTAATTTATGATGCAATTCTTATTACTGATATTTTGTTTTTGTTATCAGGAAAGGGAAGAAAGTGTACCTATTTACACCAGTAAGCAATCGTACAATTTTGGGATGTATTTTCTTGTCTTTTAATATCCATGTACAGCTTATTTCTCCATTTTCCATTCTTATGTGTTGGATAATGTGTTTGCATGAATTTGAGTGGGGAGGGGAGGGGGTTTGGATGTGGGAACATTGCTTGAACCTTGTGAATGCTGAAAAGCAGAAAATAAAGCTTGCTGTTCAATTCAATTCAATTTAAGGAAGAAATGAAAATTCAATGCATTTCTTGCCTTTGAAACATAGGCACGTAATCTCACCAGTTTGAATAAGGCATGCAGTGGCCCCCGCCTGACAGACCTCCCATGTAAGGGATTTTTGCCTAACAGACCAGCTCTGCAGACAGTTTTTCCTCCCGCCCAACAGACAAAATCCGCCAAACAGACTTCTTTTGGTTTAAAATCAGTGTTGAAAATTGAAAATTTTCATTTTTTTATATAATTGAATTTGTCTAAAGAACTTTTTGTCCAACAGACTTGACCATTGCATGAATCAAGTCCATTAGACAGGGGTTGACTGTATATTGATCTGTGTGAAAGGACCTTGATTTCAAATGGATCCTCAACTCTATGCTGCCTTTCCATTGAAATGATTGTAGAAATCCGAGATTTTTTTCAACATTCATGCATTTATACAGTATTTTTACATGTTTTTTTTGCAGGGGAGAAGCCGCACAAATGTACTGTCTGCGGAAAGGCGTTCAGCCAGTCCTCGAATCTCATAACGCACAGCCGAAAGCACACCGGGTTCAAGCCATTCGGCTGCGACTTGTGCGGTCGGGCCTTCCAACGGAAAGTTGACCTCAGACGACACAAGGAGACCCAGCATGCCGGGGATGTTTCAGTTGTTGCAGCAGCAGCAGCAGCAGCAGCGGCGGCAGCAGCAGCTGCTTCTGCTGCTGCTAATTCCGCTTCCGTCGTCACGACAGCGTCGATTCCAACCACTGTCGCAGACGCTGTCGACTCGCCGGACCACGTTCAGCTCACTGTCGACTGACGGACCTGCAAAAGCCCCGGTTTCGCGGCGGTTATGTGACACATGAGTGGCTATATTTACAGCAGCAGGGGATGAATCGACTTTGAGGATCTCATTGTGTTCTAGTTTTTTTGGCATTTGTTTTTTGTGGGTGTGTGTGTTGTAAACTTGACAACGATCGTTACCTCGGCTCATGGTTATTTTCTTTTTTTGTTTTGGGATATTTTTTTGTTTTGTTAAGAAAGCGACCGAAAAATTAACGGGAGGCATCTTGAGAAGGGTTACTTCCGAAAGATTTTCCAGTTTCTAATAGTCTTTCATCACGAGTGGAGTTCTTTCATTGGACCACCAGCATAAAAATGAACTTCAATGGTTTCAGAGCTATTAATTTTAAATCAGGAGACCGACAATACGTTAAAATCGATTTTAAATGCGTTTTCAAAACTTTCCCGTCTAGAAACCATAGCAGCATATCCGTTCTAGTTTTTGGATAGTGATTTATGCTGAGATTTTAGCAAGGGACAAATTCTTGTTTCTCCGTGAGAATTATTTGGGTCAAAGCTTGCTCAAGAAAAAACAATGATCACTTCTTTCAAACGTATAATTTAGCAATGCTATTGAGACAAGACTTGAGAGGGTTTTGAGTATCACAAGCAAAAGAAAATATGTCAAAATATTGTATGATTAAATCACGATTCTGCGAAGAGGGAAAATTGATTTAGCTGATCATATGCTGATTTTCGTTTTAAAGTAGCTGGAATAAACTCGGGTAATTTTCTTTCAAACGGGTTAAGGAACAAAATTGATTATTACTTAATTCCCCGAATGTTGGAATTTTTTAAATACTCTGCTTTCCTTTTTTAGTGCTACACTACGTTCGGTAATGAGACATCCCTCAAACGTTTCATATAATCGATAAATACTTACACTTTTTAAAATTTGAGAAAATTCAATAAGAAGCACTCCTGATACAGAATCAGCAAATGCCTCGAAGAAGGAATTTACCACTCGTGAGGACTGACATCCCTGAACCTGAGTTTTTGCACTTCAGGTCGAAACCCATATGTGATTCTTTTGACGGGAATAAAAACTCGTCAAAATTTTGCTAGTCATTTTATCGCCGCTTTATTACCATGACGGCTAATTAAATGAGAGAACTTTTTGAACGTTCCATTTTGTCTGTTTACATCAGGGTATTTTCTGTTGTGTCGGCTGCGGGAAAGAAAATGGGGTTTCGGCATCAGAAGTGAGGACGGTTTGTTCTTGTTCTAAACAATTATCATTATAGTGATGCTTTCATTATAATTCATTCGAGAAGAAGAAAAAAATTCATCAAAACTGCGGAAAAGAATTGAATGCGCGCACATATCGAGGAAAGAAAGCTGTTTTGTTCTCGGCAAGATTTATCGCAAAACATGTGCTTCTCAAAATCAGGCTTTTTTCTGGATTGTTCCCTCTTTTGATTTTTTGTTTTGCGTTTTTGTTGTTGCTGGAAGATCAGGAGAAAGATCGGGGAAAAAAACAAGAATGCGCGAGAGTTTGAGAAAGAGAGAAATTGGCGAGGAAATAAAAAGGCCCACAATTTTGTCGCAATTCTTTCTCATTGTTTGACTGACGTGACTCATATAACGAATGCGATTCCCGGTTTCGGGAGTTGCGTGTTCCTGATTTTTTTTTTTTTTACAATTTTATGCTTCCCTCTAATGTTTGCTTTCGTACACGAGCTGCTGGTGTGCTGTTCGCTTCAGTCCAATAACAGGTGCAATCACTCTAGCTGGACTTGATGCTAGAATGTTTCCTGCTGTTGCACGATTTTCACCTGGACCAGTATACGGTCCTGGAAATTAAGACGAACGAGTACTGGTGTCAGATTGATCAGGGTTGATGATGTGAATCGCTGCTGGGCATTGAAGTGGATATTTTTTTATGAAGGTTGCACTGAAACATTTAATTTTCCGGAATGTCTTTCAAGGATACGTGACTTGTGACATGAAACAATTTGGCGAGGAATACTGTCACTGTGTATCGAACAGCTCCAACTAAAGCATTCAATTGACTTGCCAATCAGCCAAAAAATCAAAATTTGGCTTTTCAAAAATCGGCGAGGAACGGATCTTCGTATGAACGTTAATCGACAGAAATTAGGTATACCACCTGTTGCTGCTTTGTTTTGCTCCACAAATCGAATTTAATTTCGCTTTAGGAATGAAGCCATAACCTTTCTGTCGCTTTCGTATTTATTTTGAAACTCTTCGGAAATCGTATGCGTCTTTTCACATTCAATTATGCAGAAGAAAAGAAGAAACTAATTTCCCGTCTGAGCGATGACATTTTATTTGGGAAGCCGAATGAAATGTTATCGGCATGGACTCGTTTTTGGTGATCGTTCGTTCGGATTGAGACTTAGTCCCATTTTTGTAGAAAACACGACACAATCATTCAATGAACCGTGATACTATTTTTAGACTTTCGAACAAGAACTTGCAATGTCAGCAATATTCAAAAAATAAGCCCGAATTACCTCGCAGAAATTTGATGCCGGAACACGACGTATCCCCACAATTGATGAAAAATCATGCCTTTGATGTTAAAACAGAGATTTTAAAATGAAAAATTCCCATAGAGAAAAAACATTTTTAATGCACTTGTCAATAATTATTTCATATTTTTTCTTTCGCTATGAATTCAAGGACGCAATCAACGATAATCGCAGACACGCATGTTGGGTGAAAATCTAATAAATGAGGCATGTCTGGGTTCTTGGAAAACTCGTTTAAGAATCGTCTTCAAACTAACGTTTTCAAGCATTCACGCATGCCTTTTTTTTTTTTTTTTTTTTTTTTTTATTCGTTTTTATCTCTTTCANTTTCTGTTCTGTTCCTTTTCAGGATTTTTGGGTTTTCGGTTGCCCCGATTTTTTGGGGCGCCAACTTTTCTTGTTCTCGTCTTTTTCGGCGCATCCCGAGATGCGCCGATTAAATTTCAAGTCAACGGACCCCTCTTTTTTCGTGGCGGCGTCCTTTGCCGCCAAATAAATTTCGCACAGCACCTTGCAGAAATTTGATGTACGGAACACAACATTCTCCCACAATTGATGACAAATCATGCCTTCGATGTTAAAACAGAGATTTTAAAATTAAATCCCATGGAGAAAAAGTATTTTTAATGCGCTTGTCAATAATTATATCATATTTTTTCTTTCGCTATGAATTCAAGGACGCAATCAACGATAATCGCAGACACGCATGTTGGGTAAAAATCTAATAAATGAGGCATGTCTGGGTTCTTGGAAAACTCGTTTAAGAATCGTCTTCAAACTAACGTTTTCAAGCATTCACGCATGCCTTTTTTTTTTTGGTTGCTTTAATCCGTGTGCATCGCTTGCAGGTCCCGAGCTTCCCTGCAACCAGTTGCTGTAATATTATTTCTTTTATGCAGACTACCGTATTTGGCGAAAGGTTGAGGGGGTTCGGGAACGATCGACGAGAATCCCCTGGGGCCAGGGCTTGTGTCAACACACGATTTTCCACCGCGACTTTAATGGGTTTCCCCGGGTTTCCGTGACACGAAGATTTCGGCGCGCGGGCCGATGACGACGTAACCGGGTAATAATTACCCGGAGTCGTTGGGCTCACGCGCTTTCGCCATTCGTTATCGCCCGGGCTGCAAGTGGACCTTGCTGGATTTCCCTGTCCACGAAAAAGAAACCTAGGAAATCAGAATGAGGTTCCCTTGCAAAGTTTCAGAGCGGCATGATTATTATTGCAAGGGTTACTCCCCAGCAGTTGAACACCTGGACAAATCAACACGTCCTGGACTTTAGGAAGTGGCTGAGAAAATTTCCCAGAATGTATCTGGATTTCTGTGACAAAGGATCGGTGGAAATTAGTCCCATTTCAGTGCTTGCAAATGAATAATTAAGGATAATGACTAGACGTGTTTCCTATAAGCACTCGAATATATTTGTTTGATAACCTATGACTGTACTGCATTTTCGGAATAGTCTTTCTGATGCAGATTCTTTGGTTTTCAACTTTTTGTTTCATTGGATTAATTTCAAGACATTATATTTATTGTTTTCATGCTATCTCTTGAATAATGCCTATGGCATTCATTTAAATTTATTATATATCTGTTGCGCTTATTGAAAAATGTTTACCCAAAATGCGAGTTCATTTCATTTTTAGAATTAAACTCCCCGCAGTTTCGAATTTCTTTCGTCCAAATTGAATTCCAGAAATATTACTTTGTAATCTTCTTAATATCTTGCAGTATTTTCTTTGAGTCCCTCTTCTGGTGGCACAAAATTTTAACCAAATGATGATGATGATAATGCAAGAAACTATAACATTAGAAGAAACTGGGTCCCCATTACCTAATTCGAACAATTCAGACGTCGTATCCGAAACTTTTGTTTTACTAATTCTCATTCTGTAGATTTAAAATTGTATGCAATCAAGCAATATAATTTTCAGCAAGGTCAACATGTGAAACCCAGACCAAAGGATGATTTAAAACAATAATGAAAAAATTATTGGAAAACGTACTGTGTTTGAAAATTTCGTCTTTTGCCATTTTAATATAGCAATTAAAAAAAAAGCGTCGTGGCCATTGGTATTGTTTGTTCATACTGGAATTGTTCCATGCAATTTAAAACCAGCTCTTTCATATTTTGTTCCATATAGTACATCAGAACAAAATCAAGAAATAAATTGCACAGAGAGCTTCATAAAATGGGATTTATTCCGCGCGTGCAGCTGGAATATCATTCACGTTGGAAGATCAATTTAAAATATCATACCGAATTATTCACACAGAAAAATCATGAGAGGTTACTAGATTCTTCAAAATTAATCACGAAGACAAGAGGAATTTTGAATCAAGAATAGCAGAGCTTCATCGATGACATGATTACAGGCCAACAGCGAAATCCCATCAACAAATCCTCCTCGCAATCTAATAACGCGCCACAAGACCAACTCTGCGAAGTGGCGAAGCAATCAATTCTCAACTCGCGACAACTGCCGACGATATAATATGTATACATATATATATATATATA